>JAKXYG010001092.1:1985000-2110000 GCA_025895645.1 Cardicola forsteri | reverse complement strand
GGATAACCTTAATTTTTATTGGTTTTTAACTTTTCTTTCGTATGCCAAGTGCAATTTATTGTATTCTATAATGCTGAATAAACTTTTACTAGATTATTTAAACTGATTGTAATAATAATTATTATAATCATAATAATAGTATTAATGATAATAATAATAACAATAACAATAGCAATAGCAATAAAAATAATAATAATAATAATAATGATAATAATAATGTACACTACTGAAAGATGCTTTTCGTAAAACATTTAAAGCAATAAACAGAAAACAGAAAAAATATATAATATTTATGATAATAATAATAATAATAACAATAATAAAAATATCGATTACGGCAATACTTTAAAGCAATAACTTGTTAAACATTTTAACAATTTTGATGCTATCCAAATCATTACCAGTTCTTTTAATTAAATTTTGTATTTAATTTTGTAATATTGTTTAAAAGATGTTTTTAAAATATTTAGCTATTAATATATATATATATATATATATATATATTTATTTAATGTAAATAAGTTTAAAATACCAATTTTAAAACTTATATTTTACACAATATAAATCCATAAATACAATTATATTTTTAAAGCGCGTTAAACATTGTTATACATAATCAAATTCTACGTATTACTTTTTATCATGTTAGTAAAACATTTATAGACCATGTTATCCAATTAGAAATTAGTTCATTTTATTCTTTTAAAAAAAATATTTCTAAATATTTTAATAATTTTATTTATACGTTAAATAATTAATTTCATTTAATTTTGTTATAATAAAATTATTGTTTTTTTTTAACTATTTTATAGTGCACATTATAATGTACTTGATTTAAATTTTGTATATAATGTTTTAAAACTGCACTCTTAGTTTAAGTGTTAATTTTACTTACAGATGTTTTTTTGTGAAGCATTTAAGTAATAATGATAGTAATATTAGTAACAACAACAATACTAATAATAAAAATAATCAAATTTAAAAATAATTAAATCAAATTTAATAATAGTTTTTAAAAAGTCAGAATTGTCACATTCACTTGAATAATAAATCCATTTGGCTTCAATTAATCAGAAGCACTGCACAGCTATTTCATCCTTATTAAGAATCATCAGTAGTGCATATCTTTCAAGTATAACATACGAACTTGAACCAACTCACTATCTGGTGTCAGACTAGTACTTTAATTACTGACCTATGGATAGTTGAAACTAATCCTGTAAATTTATTATTTATAGTCAATTTGATCAATGCTAATTGCCTACCCTTATCTAATGTTGTACATTACTACCGGTTTAGCAAGTGAATGATTCCTTTACTTATATATACATTAAAAAACTATTATTTGTTGGGGCATTTTAGTTAAGTAACTTAAAATATTTTTAAAAATAAGCTCAATGTTAAGTTGACAAAGAAGGATAATGAAATGATAAAAAATCTATTGCTTTTAAAGTACAAAATCCTTTTGTTCAATGTTTTTACAATAAACTATTTAAAATTGTATATCAAATTATTGTAATGAATTAATTTATTATACATTAATGTTATCTAGTGTATATATGTTTGTCTATATAAACACTTATATTTAAATTAAGAAATAATAATTTCGTTTAAAATTATAGTTATTCAATTGTTTTACTTATTTTTTTTAATCTTTATGTAAATTTTAATTATAACTATTGTTAACTAAACACTTAAATTAATTAATTAATTAAATGCGCTAAAGTAGTTTAGTGGTACAGCGCTAAACTCGAATATCGATAGTTATGGGTTTGAGTCCCATTATTGGTATTAAACGCTAAAATATCTGTTTGGTAAAAATGCTGTTTCTTGTAAAGTATTACTTTTAAAATAATCAATAAGGGTTAAAACTACTTTAGAATAAGTAATCTGTTAAAAATAAACCTAATTACTTTTAATAAAAATAAAAATATGAAAGTAATGGCGGTCCACTTACCTACTGCAGCTGAATAAAAGTGGATTTATATCAAACTACCGACATTAAATTCAGGTGTTAGGGTGGTCTAGCGGTACAGCGCTTGATTTAACTTTGGGTGGGCATGAGTACGATTCCCAATACCGGCATCAAAAGTTTTCTAAAACGCCCACTGCTGAAAGAGATTTTTTGTAAAACATTCCAAGTAGTATAAATAAAAATTTTTAAATTATAAATATATCTATCGCTTTCCTGAATGTTTGTTTGCTAAAAAAAGATTTTCCAAAACAATTAAACCTATAAAAATAGAATTAAAAATAATCAAAATAACATAATAATGAATATATATACTTATTTAATTCCCTAAACAATTGAATATTATTTAAAATACTATAACTTATATTCTTGTTTTATTGAAAACATTTAAACTGCAATATTCCATATAATTATATTTTAATAATTATATTCGTGTTATATATATATATATATATATATATATATATATATATATATATATGTGTGTGTGTTATTTCCAACTCAAAAACAAATACGTATTAAAAGTCAAATTAAATTTTCCAAATGTTTTTTACCGAAATTTTTTATTTCAATTTTATTACAAAGCAACAATTAGTTTTTAAATGTTTGTTTTTCAAAACTTATTACATTAGTTTGTATTTTTTAAACAATTTTTTCAACTTACCGCTGATAACCAAAATAACATCACACTAAACAGAGAAACATAAAAAGTTTGTGGAAGTAAATATTTTGATTTATTGGCACGAAATAATTATGGCTCTTTGTTACAATTTAAAAATTTTTATTTGATTGGAAATAAACCAATCTAACCAGTCTCAAGTCGGAATAAGGGAAAAGGGTTTAAGCGCTAGAGTAGCAACCTAGTTTTTGTTACGGAGATAATAAGAAAATACCTTTTGGGACAACAAAAAATGGAATTGATGATGGCAAAGTGAAGGTTGGTAGCCTACATGAGATGTGATAAAAAGCAATTTGAGAAGACCTACTTTAAATGAATATTTTATGTAGGTGAACGAAAGTTGAATCAAAATGTTCAAACACATGAATCATTTTGTTGTCTCATGTTCTTTTTAAATTACGGGAGTTTCTTGTTCTTACTTGCTACTAATGTTATCTTATTCTAAAACATAAGGGTTTTGTTATATATATAATATATACCAGAAATGATTCAATCTAGCCAGTCCCAAGCCTGAATAAAAGAGGAGGGTTTGAGCGCAATGTTAGCAACCTGACCTTTGTAAAAAGTTTTGTAAGTTAGCTTTCTTGTATTAAATAAAAATAGTAATAAATAATATATAATATTTTGTAATTAATTATATATTTATCTAGAAATATGCTCTAGGATGGCCTAGTGATACCGCACTTAACTCGATAGAATGTTAATAATCCTGAGGATTTGAGTAATGCTTATATAGCCTCAATTTTTAATAACGGTAATATTCTTGAAAGTTCCTCCTTTATGTAATGCATCTTGGACTAGGTGCCAACAGGCATTTAGACTAATAACAGCAAACACTAAGTGCACAGCGGTGTAGCTGGGTTTTCATTAGATTTCCGTTCAGTAAATAGGTGCTAGTATACACTCAAAATGGTAAAAAGTATAGATAGGTGACTATTTATCATATATAGCCGATTAGGCTTGTGGATTCGTAAACTGGTGTCAATCCCCTGGAAGATCGCCTCGTTAATTCTTGTAAATGCTGGTGTTTTCGCAAAAAAGTAATCTATTAGCCAAAACATTTCATGTATTACTTTAAATTTAATTTGCATTTGACAACCTTTATAAATAAAAATTTGAGAAGTTATCCAGACTTGGAATTATGTATATTATTTGACTCAAGCTTGTGTGTAAATTCTACCGCCGGTACTTAATGCGGGCTGTTGCTTGGTTTTGCTAAATTTTCATCTGCTGAAAATTGTTTTTTGTAAATCATTTAAACAGTAACAATTAAATTAATTAATGCAACTAGGTGCCGACTTAAATTTAGTAATAATTTTTAATTTGGTCAAAAATAAACAAAGCTTTTGTGAAAAGTATTGTGTTGTTGCAGACATAACAATAATTGTTTTGGCAACGGAAAATTGAGAATGGTAAAAGAAAAGTTGACATATGATAAAAAACGTGGATTAAAATTATTGGGGGTGGGTGAGTAGAAAGATAGTTAAAATAAATATTATGAGTAATAAAATGGGTGTTTGAGTAAAAAGTATCGCTTTATAAATTTTAGACTGAAAAGGTTTGTTGTGATAATAATAATAATAATAATAATAGTAATAATAATAATAAAATACAAGTCTAATTATTTATCTTGTGCAGCATTTTAACACACTACAAGTAATAAACAGACTACTTTATTTACAAAATAGATAATTAAATTAATTTGTAATCAGTGAATTTAATTATTAAATGGTTGGAAATGAAAAAAAATAAACACTTAATAAATAGAATAAGTGTTTCTTACATAACGGTTTAGCACTTATCAGTATATTTATAGACTATGAATTAATTATTTTTATTTTAATACATTATTTGATTAGACTTTAATGAAAGTTATTTTTCTAAGCCTAATAATAATAATAATAATAATAATAAAAAGAAGAAGAACAATTGTTATTATTACAAGATAAACGCAAAATAAAGGTATAACAACAATATTGTTTTTAATTCTTTACTAAAAACGAAAACCTTCATTTGACAAAATAAGTCAAACAAAAAAGAAATGCATGCCAAACAAATTCCTTGTCAATTATTTTCTTAAAATTACCAAAATACGGCATTAAGTGAATCAATTAAAAAGTACATATTATTAATGTACTATAATCTTATTGGTTGTTTTGTAGGGAACCAATAAAAATTAAATAAACATGTATATATATATATATATATATATATATATATATATATATATATATATATAGTAAATAAAAGTCAATATTAAAAAAATTTCGTAGGCTTGAACCACTAAGAGGATAATAATAATAATAACAATAATAATATTAACAATAATAACAATAACAATAATAATAATATTTATAATAACAAAATTGGTACTAATAACAATTATAATATTTGGTATTATATACAAATAAATAATGAACTTGATTACCCTTAGTACATGTGATACATTTAAATTGTATACATTTTTTCAAACTTTTAAATCTAAATGGATATAATCGTCTATAATTGGTAAGTGTTAAACAACTTTAAATACATGTTTTTAATTTGCAATCAACGTTGCGCTTATTACTTTTAACATTAGGTTTCTGCGTTTACGTTTAAATTATTTAATGTAAATAAAGCCTTTTTTATAAACTATTAGACTACTTTTTCAAATACCTTTTTCTATACAATTGGTAATAAAAAGGTCGATTAGCAGTCAAATTTTTAAAAAATATTTTTATTTTGTACTTAAATGAAATAGATTTTAAATAAAAACACGTCTGACTTTATTAATAAAATTATTTTTTATAAAGCACAAAAAAGTATTTTTAAAAATTTTAATTTCAACAATAGTTTAAACAAAAAACATACAACTTTATTTAAGTTATTTATCCATTCAGTAATGTTAAAATTGTACATAAAATACGATTTAAAATTAATATCTTTCGGATATAAATAAATGTTGTTAAGAATAAGACCATAAAATTTACAATTGTTATTTTCTGCTGTATGTAACACAGAAACTAACCGAATATTTAAGCGAATATCGTTTTGTTCCAAAATTTATTGCTCAAATGTTTGACAAAAAACTGGCAAATTAATATTTTATAAAAGCTCTAACCGTGAATCCACATTTATTTATCCATTTACTCTAAATATTTTACAATAAACATGTATTTTAGCAGTAGATAATATAGCAAAACCGAACGTGGGCTTGCATTTAGTGCTGACCACTCAACTACGAGTCGACTACCCGGGTACACTGGTGATACAATATTTGAATGCATGTCTACCAAATTACGAGTCTAGTGTTTGGTCTACTGGTGTTGTTTTAGAACACTATTTATTAATTACCAGTGAAACAAACTGCAAACTAATGCATCACTAAACCAAACAGCAATGTGTTAAATACGCCCTGCTAATTAGTATAAAATCCAATGTTTAGTAAATCATATTTTAACTGTTAGAAGATATAAACTTTTATGGTTCGTTATTTGTTTTGTTATTGTGCATTTTTCTACATTGTCTTTAACCTGCTAAGATCTATTTATTTCCAAAATTATTAACAAATAAAAGATGTAATTATTATGTTTAAATATACTAAATAAATAACGTTTTTCAAAGTATTAATTTATCACAATTATCGTATAATATTTACTGTCAAATTAATAATAAACGTTAGAAAAACTTTTTTTAATTAAAAGTTTCAGCAAAAAATATGCTCATATATGTATATATGTATATATATATATATATATATATATATGACAAACTACATAAATAAGTTAAAACAAAAAACTTATTATTTTATAAAAATTTAAATTTTTTTTAAATGTCATCAATTATAAAAAAGATATGTTTGAAAATTGCAATTTATCTAACTCAAAGTAGATATAAAAATGTATAAAATTACCTCATTGTTAACTTATATACAATTAATATTTGCGTTGTTTAAAAATGGTAGTATTATGTATTTTAGCTTTTTAAATATATATATTGGAAATATTACTCAAAGTTAAGCAAATGTGTTTATCAAGTTTGTTTTGTTGATTTGTTTTTTATTAATAAACAAATTGCTTTATATACAAAACGCTTAAGGATATAGCATTAAGAATGTTTGTATTACTTTTATTATTATTGTTATTACTATTATTATTATTATTATTACTATTATTATTATTATTATTATTATTATTATTATTATTATTATTATTATTATCTTAATCACAATTAAAGTGTAAAAGAAATAAATGTTTCGTATCTGTTCGCTTTCTGCCAAAGTTTACCTTTAATTTTACATAATATTGAAATTAGTTTCGTTTATTCAAATAATTTTTACTCATGCTACTTGTTGGTTACGATTGTTCAAAGAATAATCAATAGAGAACTAGATCAAGTAACATATGAAGGTAAATAGTCACAATATCATGTCGTGAATAAAAGTTAACTTTTCAAATAATTTTATTGTTTAAAATTTAATCACACCAAGTACTTTTTTAAATATTTTTAAACACTGGTAATTATAAATTGTACTTTGTTAAATAACTGCTGTAATGATAAACGTAATTTTTTTGCTATTAAGCATATAAATATTTTTTTTTGGTTTTTATTACTTAAATGTTTTATAGAAAATAGTAAACTGGTTTTATGTGTTGCATTAAAACATTATATAGATATAAACATTTTCAAAACTTGTTATTTCAATGCGCAAACCTTTTAAAAAGTTATAACTTTTATGTTTTATTTATGCATAATAGCCATTTAGTTTGTTGTTTCATTTTGCGGAAATATAAGGCAACGGATAAATTTTTTTAAATTTTTTAAAAATTATATACAATCTCTTGTGGTTTTTAAGAATACGTATTCATTTTTATACATCATTTATTCAATTATTTGTTTAAAACAAAACAAGTAATAATAAATTATTTTTGAATAAACAGGATCCATCGTTTTAAGACTACAACTTACATTAAAAATTGCAAATTCTAAAAATAACTTTTACATATTTTTTATTAAATAATTAATCAAAAAGAGATAAAAATTTACATTATTCTTTCCATATTATTATAATTTTCCTATGTTTTGTCAACATAATCAATTAGTTGTAATAAAAGGCATGTGAATAAAATGCTGAATATAAACATGAACTAACGTTTAGTTTTATTTTAAATTATACATGTTCGGAATATTACAAAACTAGTGCTTTTTATTTTTATAAATAAAATAAGCAAAAAAATAACTATCAATTAGATTATTGTTTTTTTTGTTATTTGATAAAGATTTTGGCACAGTATTGTATAAAAAATATTAATAAGTATGCTAATTTATTTGTTTATTTGTATAAAATAATAATAATAGTAATAATAATAATAATAATAATAATAATAATAATAATAATAATAATAATAATAATAATAATAATAATAATAGTAATAATAATAATAATAATAATAATAATAATATTCAAATTTGCTATAGACAATAAAGGTAAAAACGTAAATGTGACAATTGTACTTTTATAAACAGAAAAATTTGTAGTTGGGTAAATGTGAGTTTTAGTCCCACCAACAATCCACTCAATGCAGAACTTTATGCCTAAACGTTTGCCAAGTGTCTACTTGCTAATAAAATGTATTTTTCAACAAATATGTTGATTACATGTGCAACAAAATAAATAAAATAGTAGATAGGAAAACAAGAGAATAAAAACAATTAAAAGAATGTATTTTATTTATCTTGTGCCCAATATTCAGCTAAAAAAATTGAAAGATTTGTGAATTGAAGTAAACACGCTCACTTACACATAATTACCAATATATTTCATTTAAAACCAACATTGGTTTGTTTTATTGTCGGTACATTTTATTAAACTCATACTAGTAGTCTAGCAGTGGGTATGCGTTTGGTCCCCACTATCGGTACTAAATGCGGGCCTACGTTCGGCTTTGCTCAATGCCCTTATGCTAAAAAATGTTGGCCGTAAAACATTTGAAATAATATAAATAAAAAATAGAGAGAAGCATAATTGTTTTGAAAACTATGTTACTTTCTTTAGAATTAAATGTTTGTAAAAAGTATTTTTTTACTTAATAAATATGTATGCTACGTTACAATTACAGTTGTTTGTGTTATTCTAACATAAACAATCTTGACAATAAGACACATAATTTAAATTATATATATATATATATATATATAAATTCTGATGTTCCTAATAAGATGAACTTATGTCCTTTAGCATTTAGTGACATGGTCGATTGTGTTACTTTTAGCACATTTTTATTAAATTGAATGTTTGTACTTAAAAAAATGAAATTATTTGGTACGCAGTTAGTCAAATATTTTTGCAAAATTTATATTTGTGTTTCGGTTTTATAATTAAATACAAAATTGCATAGTTATTTTTTTAAGAAACTTATGCCAAAATAACACACATAAAGGTTACTTTTGATTTATGTACATGAAGATTAATAAACAATGATAAGAAAATCAAAAACTTGTTAATTTATATAAAAAGTTATTATTATTATTATTATTATTATTATTATTGTTATTATTATTATTATTAGTATTATTATTATTATTAGTAATAGTAGTAGTAGTAGTAGTAGTAGTTGGAATGTAAAGAAACAAAATACATATTTTCTTTTGTTTAGTTTGGTAGAATAAAGTTTATACAAATTGGTTTTTAAGAAAACATCGGATAATAAGTAAAACATGTTTTTCTTTAATTTTTTCTAAATAAATTAGTTTATATTTGGTACATTTTTACTTTATATATATATATATATATATATATATATACAGTAGGCAATGTATATCATTCCAATTATTTTTTTTAATTTTATTTTTAAAATAAATTATTGTGTATTTTTAAAATAACAATTTTTTACATATTATAAAGATTTAATTGATGAGCTACATTTTGTAAAAAATATTTGACTTTGATACATTTGTTGGTAATGTGATACCTAAACTTAAACTTTTTTTAAGTTAAAATTTATTAAATATTAAAAGATGTAATTTTTTACAAAAATTATTATTAAAAAATATTTTTATAATAATTTTTAAAATAAAATAACTGCTCACACAACAATTAATATATTTTTAAAAAATTGTAATATAAGCAATTTTAAAATAAATGTTTTTCCAAAAATTCATAAAATTATTTTTGATAATTTAAGCACAAGGTAGATTTAGATTTTCCTTTTCAAAATTTGTAATTTTGATAAAAAGACTTCTTATTTCAGCGCACGTAATACTTATGGGTAAAGTAAGTCAGCGTCGTTATTGGTCTTCCCATGATTATGAATTAGTTCAAAATTTTTATAAAAGGGGCACAAAAGTTGAGATAATTGCCGTATGCATGAAAGTAGATGTTTTAACTGTATACAACATTTTGAACAATAGAACATTATCCAGATTACCCACAGTTGGAAGAAAACGTTCAACATGGAAACAAGATGATTAGTTTATACTTATGTAGCTTAAAAAACAGAACAATGAATGTAAAACGAATAAAAAATCAATACTTAAAAGATTTTTTATATTCAATTGTAAAAAAGAGGATAAAATGTGAAGGTTTCATTTTTAAAGCGGCTGTTAAGATACCTCTACTCAGTCGTGCCCATAGATTACAACGAGTAGAGTTTGCCAAATAATACAAACATTATCCATCGTCTTTTCGGAGATTAATATACTTCACAGATAAGTATGCAATATCCTATGAGCCATGGACCGAACATTCGAAGGTTATTTATAGTCCAAATTTCCCACTCAATCACACTTGTACTGCAATAAAAGTTACACATCCTTAATGTATAAAGTGATATATTGCAATTAAGTACAATCAGTCTCCAAAGTAGATGCGTACGAGTAACAATTTAAACAGCGCTAAATTTGTACAAATGTTCAAACAATTGTTTCATAACGAGCTGTTCAGAAATGCTACAAGACACTTAACAATCATCTAAGACAATGCTCATGTGCATACTTCAAAAGTGGTGATGTGTATTTTGGTATGACTTACAATTTACTATACGTTTTACTTATTTATACCATAAAAGGCTTACTTTTATTCAACTTCCTCCATACAATCCAGACCTCAATATAATTGAAAACTTTTTTAGTATTTTAAAACGTGAGGTAAACCGCATGGAAACTGACATATCATTAGAGGCGAAAATCCATAATGTTGTAAAAAATTGTATTTTAAAGGACTATATTGGTACGTTGATAGATTTTTACCCAAAGCGGCTGGCAAAAGTTAAACAAAAGCGTGGATATCACTTAAATTACTGTCATTATTAAGTTTGTTACCTTTATTTTCTATATTTATGTATTTTAGTAGATAAAATTATTTTCTAAACTAATTATCTATGTTTGTTTTTAAGTTTTCATAATGGTGGTATTGAGCTTTACTGCTAAAACGAATGTTATTGTGTATTATATTAAGAATTTTTTGCGAATAATATTAAATGTACATATATAATAACAAACGTATTTATTACTAAATGTTAGATATGTCTAAGATAAGTAACAAGTGCAAAATATATTTTAATGTTATAGTATGTCAACATTGGAGTGACTTATGTCACTATCTGTATATAATGGTTATTGGCTTAGATACTTTAGTAGAAGTAGCTTTTAGCTCAAAAAATATGTACATTCATAAAAATACAATACATATATATATATATATATATATATATATATATATATAATGTCAAGACTATAATTTTTATTGTAAATAGCTTTAATTTATTGTTTAATAAGTATCCAATTTTGTTCTAAAATGAAATAGTAGACAAAATCAATTTGTCAAACAACATGTTTGTTTTTATAATTTTCCAAATAAATAAATGACTTTTATTTATTTAATATTCTTTTTGCACCATTTATCAAAATACGTATTTAATAAAATAATGATATAACTTTTGAACGTGTTAGATTAACAGACTTGTATTAGCAATTTTTTTTATATTGTTGACAAAATAAGAACAAATAAATGCATCTGTATTGCAAATAAAAAACACCTTGATGAATTTGGCAAAAATTAAAAATAGAAAATAAAATACAATTACATTTTTTAAACTCTATTGTAGATGTTTCTGGTCTGTTTGCCAAAAAAAGGCGATTTGGGCTTTTGTAAAAAAACTATTGCTAAAGAACAAGAAGTAGACACTATTTTATAAAAATACGACAAGAAAAGTGAAAGCATGATTCAGATAACGGGATTCGGAAAAATTTAAATAGAATTTGAATTTTTGATATGCACAATCTTCAAAGCACAACATTTAATGTACAATTATATAGAACACTCTTATGTTGCTTTATGCTCTTTAAAGCAAAAGGGTTTTGAAATAAAAAAATTATGATTATTTGTACGCATATACTGTCATTTCTTGCATTCAAGTAAAATTTAGAATAAAACAAAAACATTTTATAGCCCGTCTATTCGCTAACTTACCTACAACGATTAGATTCCACACAATAAAATAATATTTTAAAATGGATTTTTTATTTATTTTAAACACAAAATAAATTACTCGTCTTATGTTTAACATACTTGAAAGTAATAAATAAATAAAAATTAAAAAATAAAGAAAATGTGGATAAAAAGGATTTAAGACTTGAGCGTTAGACTCGAATTTACGTACGCATAGGTTCATTTCCTACTATTAACATTAAATGTGAATTTTTGTTTAGCTTTACTAAAATATATCTATTTGCTAAAAAGGCGATCTTTGTAAATTATTATTTATAGCAGTAACAATAAAAAACATTATGCCAGAGTTGTGTAGCTGTATAGCATCTAACTCAATGTTATGTAGCTATCTACTACCAGCACTAAATACAAGTCCCCATTTAGCTTTGCTGAAAGATGTTTCCTAAACACTTAAAGTTGTAACAATTAAATAATAATAATAATAATAATAATAATAATGATAATAATAATAATAATAATAATAATAATAATAGTAACAATAATAATAACAATAATAATGTTGCTTAATAACAAAAATGCGCTTTGCCTAAACGCTTATATACGTAAAATGCGCTTCCTGTTTCACATGCTTTTTCATAACAAAAGGATACAGCATTAGTAATAATTGTGTAATTATTTACAAGACTAACTGAAGTGCTATAAAAATTATACATTGATTAACTAACAATGTAAACACATTTATATGTTTTCTATAATTCTTTAATATTACAATAAATATTTATTTATTTATTTTTAGGATATATATATATATATATATATATATATATATATATGTAAAAAGTAATAAAATAATTGCGTATTGATTTGACCGCTTGTCAGTGATTTAGATTAAAAAAGTTTACAAATAGTTTATAATATCACTTTTAGCCTATAACTAAATTAAATATCAAAACATTTGTTCTTATAATTAAATTAATTTAGGCACAAAACAATTGTTTATGTGTTTGAAATTTGGAAAAAAATGTATGTACAAAAGTGAACTTGATTAATAGAAACACAAAGTTTTGAATTATAAGCTAATTTGCTACTTGAAAAAAAAAACAATACATGTATCCAAAAGCATTGTCCTACAAAGGATGTATATTTTATATTTTATAATAAGTTACAAAAATTCTAACCATTTATACAATAACGCCAGCAGCACTTAAATCGAAAATTGAACATGATTTTATGAATAATTGTAATTATACATTTGTTTTAAAACGTTTACAAATAAATTGTACAATTTACTTAGATTCTAACAATTGCATAAATTGACGTAATGCTTATAATATGTCGATGCTCATATTCCTAAATGTGTCGGGGTGGTCTAACTCGACTTGGACCTGGTAGACATGGGTTCGAATCTCAACGCACAAGCACTAAATGCGGGCCCACATTCTGTTTTGCTAAAATGCTAGAAAATGTTTCTTGTCAAAAACATTTAAAGTAGTCAAAATAAAAATAAATGAATAAAAATGTCACCTTTACGTAACGCACGTCAACAACCACATTGAATAAATAATTTCAATTACGTTTGAGTTTTTTATATTGGCTAGCCCAAAAATATCCATTTTTTGTCCAACTTCATTGTTTCAATTTTAGGTAGAAAACGCATTTTCCAGTGTATATAAATATTTTGAAAAGTTTGAAACAAGAGTTTACATTTGGTGTTGGTGATAAATCTTAATTGATTATAGAACCCAATCCAAACCCGCCACATGGATCTTAAATAAAAAATTATTAGAAATGTTTTGGTAATTTTTATTTATAATGTAACCTGTTTGTTTTCTTGTGCTTATAACGATTTCTAGGTAACCAGTTCTACCTTTAATGTTATATTGTCGGCTGTAATTTCACCGTTGATACTAAATGCAGATCTTTGTACTTAGAGATAAGTAGACTTGAAACTCGGTAGTCACAAGTTACAGTTTTGCTACTGCTATTAAATGTAAGCCCCCTTACAGCTGCAATAAATGTCTACTTGTTGACACGTTTTACTTATAGAACATTTAAGAAATAGAAAGCCAAATAAACATAATAATAATAATAATTATTATTATTATTATTATTATAATTATTACAAAACCCTTGTGGTTTAAAAATAAGCAAAACAACAACATAGTCTCATAAATTAAAAAATGGGACAACAAATGATTTGAACATGTTACCAAAAGTTTTGTTAAATCTCATAAAGCATTCATTTTATTATTATTATTATTATTATTATTATTATTATTATTATTATTAATTATGTTTACTACTTTGAATGTTTTACGAAAAACATCTTTCAGTAGTGAACATTTTAACGACCTCGAACGTAGGTCCGTAATTAGTACCGGTGGTGGAATTCGAACTCATGTCCACGTAAGTTCAAGTCGAGTTCTGTACCGCTAGACCACCCGACACAAATGGATCTTAGGCAAGTTTTTTGTGGTCTACCAATCTTTTTTAACATTATGAATCGTCTATTCCAAAACCGTTCTTTCTGGTTTTTTGGGCGGTAAACGTGGAATTTGACCAAGTTATTATTTTTGTTTAATAGAAGATTGATCTACTTTGGCTTTTATTTAACCCTTTTATTGAAGTTTTACTATTACTTCTTTGCTATTGTTTACCAGAATTGCGTCGTTTTTTATTTCTGCAGCAATATAGATTATTTTACAGAGGTCTGATCGCATTCAAACCGTAATCCTTTATTAGGGTTTGGGACTGACTGGATTCGTTCATTTCTCATCTTCTCCAGGCGGAGTTCCAAACAAACAGATAATAAATAATAACGTTCTAGCATATTGTAACATTTAAAAATTTAGGCATGTTTTGTCAATATTATTTACTTTAGATAAATTTAATCACTTTATCTGTTTAAAATATGCTTAATAAATTAAAAATTTTATTAAATTAATACAAAAACATTTATATTTTAAATAAAATAACGATTTAAATTTATTTAATTTTGCTTCTTTTTCAAATTCAAATTATGTTTTATTTGTAGAAGATTTTAACAAAAGTTATTTAAGGTTGTGAAAGTTAACTACATGTGTACATTATTTATTACTACATATTATTTATATTACCATTACTATTAATAAAATTATTATTATTAATAATATTAATTTTACTATTATTATTATCATTAACGTTTTTATTAAAATTAATACTATTATTATTAATAATGTTATTATAATTGTTTTGATAATATTTAGTATTAATAATAATGTTATTATTTTTGTTGACAGCATAAATAGTAGTAATAGTGATAATAACAATAATAATAATAATTTGTTATTATTTAGCTATTGTTTAACTGCAGTGCCAAAGCGAATACTTTCAGTTTCTAAATGTTAATGTTAACATTAGAAAACTATTTAATTGTTTCTTTACCCAATAGAATACTCACTTTCAACAGGCATTAGACATAAAAAGGTGAAATGTTACTTTAAATATTACATGTTGTCAAAATAAACAAATTATTTTTAAAAAACACCCTATATTTTACTAGAATTTTATCATAACAAAAACACCTTATTTTCATAAAGAAACATATATATTTGTTCATGTTCAACTAACCAATGTATTTTGAAATTACTTAAAACAATTTTAGGCCCGAAAACCGAAGTGGTTTTTGTATCGAATTGAAAACAATTTACACATCAAATTGGTTTAATTAAAAGCATTTCGAAATGCAACACATTACAAATAGCTGTTGATACGTTTAGATATAAAATTGCAATTAGTATTTTTTTGATGAAACAAATATTATCTACAACTTTTTCCGAGTAGGCATAAATATCTAATTAGTTGTTTTTCTACTGTGTTTGCCCTATTTTTAAGTGTGTGTGTGTGTGTGTGTTACGCAACAAAATTGGGGGTGGTTTTATTATTGAAATGGAGAGTTTTTTTCACAAATGACAAAAATAAATTATGTTTTGATAAATTAACATAAATGTCATTATCGTAGTTGTGTCTTTTGTTTGTAAAAGTTAAAAACAAACGGAGTTTTTTGTGGAATGAAAAAATAACAATAAATTAATTATACAGTGCACATTTTATATGTACTTTAACGAAAAAGTTTCAATTTGAAACATACAACAAAAAAACCCCAACTAGCTAGCTAATTTAGCATCTGACAAAGCGCTTTTTTGGTAGGTTTTATATTAATAATGCAACACTTTTTAATGCACCCTATGTCTTTCATATAGGTGTTTCATTGATTTGTATAGAGACAGTTTGTACGTTCGTTTTTAAGATAAAATTACATGATGATTATTATTATTATTACTATTATGTGTATTATATTTCTTACTTTTATTATTATTACTATTATTTACATTTCTATTCTTATTATTATATTTTTACTATTATTACTAGTAGTAGTAACAGTATTTCAGATAATTGGGTAGTAATGCATCTAACCAAGATTTTTGCGATCTATCAAGCTTTCTTGTATAATATTCAGTTGTCTATTCCAAAAACATTTTTAATGGCCTTTTAAACAAATCTCGTATAAATAATTTTTTATCTAATTGTGATAATATTATGTAATAAAAACGGAATTCGATTTTTTATAAGCTACATAAACTTCAGAATGCTTCTAAAACACCAACAATGAAGAAACGTTATTTCTACGTTTTAAATGACAAATGATGTGTACAAATACATTTTCACCAAATGGAAAAAGATAATTACATTAGTTTTAAACTATGAAAAATTGTCACTTTTTCATTTTACTACTAATGCTCAGCAGATATGTAAAATAATAAACGGATTTAATATTTTGTTTATCGATTTTAACAAGCATGTAATTTGTGTACAATACTTTTATTGTTGAGGGTTAATGAATAATTTAAATATAAGATCTTATGCAACAAATTTGTGTCAATATAAATCCTTTCAGTTTAAATACAAGCAACTGGAATTTTGGCATTACAAACACATAATATAAACATGCTACTTAATGCTATTACTTTGAATGTTTTACAAAAAGCATGTCTATCAGCAGTGGAAAGGAGTCCACATTTAGTGCCGGTGGTAAAGATCAAACTTGTGTCCACTTAAGTACGAGTTGAGCACATTTGTGACAAGACTGTATAATTTTTAAGGTTGCTTTTACTTAAGTGTTTAACCGGAAATAAATAATTATAAATATTTGCAATTATTTTTTATTATTGTTGTTGTTTGAATGCTCCACAAGAGATATTTTTAGTAAATGAAAATGTTATCAGTGTTAAACAAAAGTCTACACTTTAGTAGCGCAAGTAGAAGTCAAACTTATGCTTACTCAAGTATGAGTCTAACGCTGTTCAACCAAACCACCCCCAGGTGTAAATTTAATTATGATACTATTTGACTACCTAAAAAGATATTTTAAAAATAAAATTTAATTATTTTTGACTTATGGTTTATTGTAAAAATTAAAAAAAGGGAATTAAAAAACATGAAAGTAGATCTAATAGTTTATAAATTTTTTTACGAAACCCTTTTGATCAAATTAAAAATTATTCATTAATTTACACGACAATTTGGTTCTTTTTTTAGAATTGTTAAATTTCCTTGAATAATAAATTTACTAGGTTTTCTAAGTCAACCAGGAGCACTGTACAGCTATTTCATCCTTATTTGGAATCATCAGCAGTGCATACCTTTCAACTTTTACACACACTTGAACCCACGCCTTATCTGGTGTCAGGCAAGTGCCTTTAACCACTGTGTGTGTAAACCATGTCTATGTAAAACTTGAAAGGTATGTCCTACTGACGATTCCAAATAAGGATGAAATAGTTGTACAGTGCTCCCGGTTGACTTAAAAACCTACTAAATTAATTATTCATGTGAATCTCACAATTCTAATATAACACTTTTAAGAAAAGAACAAATAATCCCTTAAAAACCCATTGATAAAAAATTTATTTGTTTATTTATTTATTTATTATTAAAAAAAATTATTATTATTATTATTATTATTGGTTGATGCTTTACAAAAGAACATTTTCAGCAAGTTGAAATTTTATCGAAGCCGAACGAAGGTTTGCATTAAATAATATTAGTGACACTCGAACTACTGGCCACCCAAGCTTGATTCTATCGTAGTACCATTATTAGACCACGTAATAAATATATTAATTGTTTTATCTACAATTAGGATAACATTTTAGGATACATAATTAGCATTTATTAGTTTAAATAATATACTTAATGGAAATTAATAATATTTAATAAATTAGGCAGATGTTTACATTATCAATTGTATCGTAGACCTATTAATTAGAATAAAGCATGTAAGAAACAACTACAACCACTATTCAGTACGTCTAATCTGTTTAACCAATTTATAGTTTGGTTTCCTAATGCATAGCAAATTAGTAATGTTTGATTATCTTTGTTTATAATAATAAATTGCCTAAATAAACACAAATCATATCAATTGTGTACAAATGAAATGTATCGATTTTTTTTCAATATAAGAAATTATTGATTAACTGTTATAGATTATGTGATTTTCTGGTTAAAAAGTTGGCACAATAGTTTGCCGTATTGTACAATATTTTATTAAATTTTTAAATGTGTCGTTACATAATAATGTATATTTTTTATTTAAATAAACAACTAGACCAAAATGGAAAAGAAAAAACAAAAATTTGATAAACGTAACATTGTGTACAAAGCATCTAAATTATATTCTAAAATATAAATGATAGACTGTAGAAAACCTACTGGTATAATAGAGAACCTATTGACCACAACAAAAAACAACATTATAATTAGATTATACAATATTTGAACATTGTATGACATAAATCATTTTGGAAATGCGATGTTAAGGTACACATATTTTGAAAAATTAGATCGCATAAGAAATAAGTATAATAAGCGTCTTCCATCGCATATAATAGGAGAAAGCTTTACTTAAAATATACTAAAATAGAGGCTTTTTATTAAAAATTTAAAAAATGAATGTATATGATAATAATAATAGTAATAATAATAATAGTAATAGTAATAATAATAATAATATTAATAAAATAATAACAATAATAATAATAATAATAATTTATACTTGGTCTTTACCGATTGAATTTAATACGTAAATAAACATTTAGCATTGCTAAACGATGACTCTCAGTTAGTGCTGACTGCGGTTCTGGAATCCACCCTTACCTGATTTCAAGTCAATCAATTTTGCCACAACAATAGACAATTTGTTAAGTAACATTTGTCTATCGGTAAAACAAATTAAAAACGTTTCAATATTTATCAGTTTTTTACAATTTGGAAAAACAAGCGCAACCAAAGTAAAAAAATTATTATTCATTCGACATTTTTAAAAATAAATTGTCATTGTATTTGTTTTAACTTTTTCAACAACAAATATTAAATTTTACAATACTCGTTTATATTTGAAATGTCACAAATAAGTATTTTGTTTTTTTCAAAAAACATTCCAATTTATCAACTTTATTTTATCGTTGTTGTTTACGTTGATTTATTTTTTTTTTAATTTTTTAAAAATTTGCTATCGATTGACACTCGAAAATGGCATCTTACAATTGTTGACACAAATTTAGCTTGTTTTAAATCAAACTGTCGTTAAGAAAAACAAAACATATGTTTTCTTCAATTTCAAACAAACGTTTTTAGTAACTTGTCCTCTTTGTACAAAAGTATATCTTTAGCCCCAATTTTTGATTTGACCAAGTCATGTAGCGTGCATCAAAACATCAAAACTCTATTTACTGAATAACTTTTAAAAGGGACAATTATATATATTCAAAATATAATCCAATTGAATTGAATAAATATTGATTGACTGATTGATTGATTGATGAAATTTTTTTGCAATAATCCACTCGTAAAATGTTTAAAGTAAATTACAAATTTTATAATTATCTAGTTTCCAAGCTTGGTTTAATGATAAGAAATTTGATTTTAAGTTAAGCATTATAGAATTCAACTTACATTATTATTATTATTATTATTATTATTATTATTATTATTATTATTATTATTATTATATATTACAAAACCCTTTTGCTTCAAAATATACATGAGGCAATAAGATAACAATTACAACAAAAAAACCCAATAAAACGAACATGGAGCAACAAAATTATTCAATATATTCAAATATTTTCTTAAACGTTTTGTTTCATCTCATAAGATATTCATTTCAATTCAATGTTTCCGAATAGTTTTTAGCCAAGTTTTCTGTGGACAACCACAACCTTCCTTTTACCATATTCAATTGTCTATTCCAAAACAGTTCTTGCTGGTTTTTTGGGCTGTAAACGTAGAATTTGATAACGTAATTTTCTTCGTCTAATTGTGATGATGTCATGTAGTAAAATTAATTATAAATTGAATACAATATTGCATTGTTGATCAGATGGATTAAACCATTTTACCAGTTTCTGTATACGTTTAAAAGTGCAAAAATTATTTTACAATTGAGGTCAAAAGATGGTGAGATGAATGTTTGAAGACCACAACACACATGGCTAATAACCATTCAAAAAAATCCAATTTGAAATGAATGTCACGTCAATTAAATAAAGATTTTGGCAAAAAATTTAACCGCATGGAGAAAACTTGTTGTCCCATACCCACGAATGATAAAGTTATGTTACGTTTATGTTTATGTTTTACACAGTTTCGGAGTGCCATATTTTTCAACATTAAATTTTACATTTCAAAAAACTAATTTATCTGTCTATTTTTATTAATAACTTCAAAAATAATAAAGATTTAGATAAAAAATTAAACAATACGTTTATATATTTTTTGTAATTTCAAAAGTAAAAATTTTATCAGCTAAATTTAGATATTCAAGTATACATATATATATTAAAGCGTAATTTAAAGCATTTACAATTCAAAATAGTTACTATGTAAGTTTTGCTTCATACTGGTCTATTGGTACAGCGCCGAACTCAAACTTGAGTAAGTATGGGTTTGGTTGCTACCCCTGACACAAAATGAAGGTCTTTATTTGGTTTCTTTAGAATATCCACTTGATAAGATATTTTTTAATAAAGAATTTAAGCAATAATAATAATACTATTAATAATAACAATAATAATAATAATAATAATAATTATTATTATTATTATTATTATAAATAAATAAATACCAAAAATAATTTTAAAATATCATACGTGATTATTAAAATATAGTGTTTTAAAAAATTGTTATTTTATACAAATTTTATTTAAATATAAAAAATAAAAAGATTAATTTAAGATTTACAAATATATAATAAGGTTTTAAATTATCAATGTACACACTTGTATTTGGGTGGGTATTGTTTTAAGTTTCTCATACTAAAAATGTTTTCACAACACAATTGAGTATATATATATGCTTTTTATAACAATTTTTTCTTTCTTTTATCACTTATTTTGCATACAATAATTTCCATCCTAAAAATTTATAACAATAATAATTTTTTTTGGGTAAACCATATGGAATTAATTAACATTGAATTATAAAAAATTGAAATAAAAAAGATAAAAAATATTTAATAAAAATTGCAGTATAAATGTTTTTGTTATTTATTGATTTCCACTTACAATATGTGATGGTTATTTGGCAACTTTGTATTTTTCCTGACATGTTATTATTCTTTTTTTCAACGTTTGATAAGAAATTAAAACAAATATTCAAGTTTAGTTAATTAAGAAATTTGAAATTCTGATATTAAAAATTTTTTTTTTGATAAAAGTAAAAATGTAATTTGTTAGAAAAGTTGATAATATTTGGATAAATTTTAAATTATATGTTTAAACAGATGTAACATAGAAGTCGCTGGTATTGCTGTATTTTTATCAAATTGTGTATAGGAGTGCTACAGTAAATTACTATATTTTAATTATTAACGTAGATTAAATTATCTAGATAGCTATTTTCCAAGGTGACAATTAGTTTAAGTCTTTAGTAATTTTTAATAACTTTTTATTCAATTGTTAAAGTTACTTTACGTAGAAACTAAAAACACACATTTTAATATTCTTCAATGTATAACTGGCGGTATAAAACAATTTTAATAAAACTGGTACTTTTTTCAATTATATATTATATATAATATATAAAACCCTTTTGCTTTAAAAATAAGTATGGGGAAATAGAACAACAATTATAGCAAAATAACAGCAACAACAACAAAGTCTCGTTGGCATTAAAGATTCTGTAAATCGAAGATTGACCTTCCTTTTGGCTTTCACCCAACTCTGTCATTTGTGTAACTCTGTCATCCAGATACGTGCAATTACTTCTTTGCCGTTGTTTACCAGAATGGCGTCCTCTTGATTGTTTCCGTAGCAGTACAAATTTTTTACAAAGGCCAGGTTGCTAACCTTGCGTTTAAACCCTCCTCCTTTATCCAGAGTTGGAACTAGTTAGATTGAATCATTGCTGTTCTAAACTAAATAAAATATTTCAACGTGATTTCAACTTCCTCCAAATGCATGTCTTTGTTTAAAATCTTACTAAATATTTTTTTTCTTAAAAATGCATTTTTAGTCAAACATTTCAACAAGAAAAAATTGTAATAATAAGTAATCTGCGTTTTTGCGCAATCAATACCTACTTTAATAGCAATTAGACAATTGGCCGTTAAAAACTAATAATTACATTTTAATATCTTTCTATTGAAAGCAACGAGGAGTTCGGCTTGTTTCAAGTTATGTTGAAAAAATAAGAAGAAGGGCTAAAACGCCAAGTTATTAGCTTGACCTCTTTAGAAAAATAAATAGCATGGTAAAACACAACAAGTAAGCACCAATTTCGAAAGTTATAACAAATAATTAACAGTACGATTCTACTGAAAGAGTTGAGTAAAATCCAAATAAAACGAACTTTTTTATCCGCATAAAATGTAATGCGAAAATGTACAATATAATTGCATAAAGAAATCTTGTTGCCACATACTTCTTAAAAAAAAGGGTTTCTAATAGTATGTATAATAATAATAGTAATAATAAATTAAACGGAAATTAATAGAATTACAATCAACATGTGCTTTTATTTTTATTTAGATGCATAATTTAAATTACTTGTAACACAAAAAACTAGGTAAATATAAGTCTGGCGGTACGCTACTCAACTTGGACCCGGGTGGGCATGGATTTAAATTCCACCACCGGCACTAAAATACGGCTTCGCTAAAATGTCCACTGCTTAGAAACATGTTGCATGTAAAACATTCAAAGTAGTAAACATAAATAAAATTTTACTTCTATCTAAAACGTTGCTACATGTTTACTTGGTAAAAAATATGTTTCTCATTCGAGTATTAAAACCTAAAAATAAATAAATAAAATTACTCTTGTACACGTTAAAATCGATTTTTCAAAAAAAACACTTAAGTTCTTGTCAAATATTTTTATCAAATCTAACTAGAAAAAATTTTAATTTGAATATTTATATAATATTGGTTATGTACATGCAAAGTTCTTGTCAACGTTTATTCCTTTTTAAATATAATTTTACTTGTTGACAGTATTGTAATGGAATTGATAAATTTAACTGTCAAATTGAAAATTTATTTTTGTATAAATTATTTAAATTTTAAAAATGTATAAAAAATGTACAAAAAAAATGTGAATTTAATTTTTTTATTATTATTTAAAAATGTGATAATATATAATTTTTTTTAGTTTAAAAATATGTAATTTTCAAATGTTACAAGAACAAAAACATTTTGTTTGTTTTTTGGAACAAAGAATATGGATTAAAAGTTAACAATTTTTTTAAATGAAAAGCAATAATAACAACAAAAATTTGTTTTTCGATAATAATTATTACAATTAATTAATCAAAGCAAATTATTAAAACATTTTTTTAAATTATTTTTTTATTTATTCCAGTTGGTGATGTAATCATCACTTTTATATTATTTATCAAACAATTACCTGGGTGTAACAAAAGTAAAAATATAACAAGGTTTTTTAAATGATAAATGGCATCCTTGTGATGTTGTCACCGTTTGCAAACATTGACAATGCCGCTTGATTTTTTATCTGGGTTGTGTCTCCTAGCCGGTATACGTACACACCCCCAAAACGTTTTAAATACCGTGAATAGGCACAGATTGGGCAAAGCAAAAACACAGTTATATTTCTGACTACTTGGATTCCGCTGTGTTAGTTTTAGTCCAGAATGTACCAAACGTGAGGAAGCAAAACTTACCATTATTGTAAATTGAGATTTTTTAAGTATTACTCAAATCCTCAGGATTATTAGCATATTATAAGTGTCTACTAACTATACAAATAGTTTTATCATTTTATTGTAATAAATAAAACTGGAATTAAATAATGTTGATTTATTCAATTGAAATAAATTAGTAATCAAATTTCAATTATTAGACCAGTTGATTGGAAATTTAAATTTCAGCCATATTTAAATTTTTGACTTTAACATAATGTCAACTATAAAACATCTGCACACCGTAAATCTAAAGCATTGGGTTCCCTTTATAATTCCAAATAAAAATATAAGAAGACGTAAACTGTGAGATGAATTCATTTTGTATATTTGCGTCAGTCACAAACATACAAAAAAGGGGCACTAATTTAGTGCAACTTACACGAATAAACAAACGCAAACATTACGACCAAGCTAAGTTCAATACAGTGACAATCTGTTTTTGTGCACACAAAGTAGGTTTCAATGTGTGAATATAAACAGATTTTCAACATATTCGAAGCTTGAAAAGTAATCAGCAATTTAGCACTTTTTTGTATATATATATATATGCTAAAATTTTATGTTTGTGACTGAAGGGATCACCGTAAATCCTTAATCGAATACAGTACTGAGTTCTTTTCCAAAAAATTATTTTTAGTAAATCAATAATAATAAAAATAATAATGCAATTACAAATAGATATTTACTAATTACTGTATAATTAATAACATTCATGTATGTTAAACGTATATATAAACGTATGGATTGTACATACATTTATTTCCTTTTAATATTCAATAACAGAATGTCTAATCTACATATTAGAACTCTTCTTTTCCGATTTTATTGATTAAAAGTTTTGCCATAAAAGTCAATTTTTGAGTAAATAAACATTTCGAATAGAAACCAGACGGAATTTGAATTTAGTGGTAGTGGTGAAAATTTAAATAGCCATTTACCGGAACACTAGTTTTGCAACTTAGTTATTGTGTTGTTTTAACAAGTCCCTAATTAATATCTACATTTGTCAGTAAATTGACATTTACATAAGCTATAAAAACGGCTCTTATTCAGATCCACTGGTAAGAGTTTTAAATCTAGCCCTCTAGCTACTCCGGTACAACTATTTTTGTGCCGCGATGATCGACTTCGAACTGATGGACATGGGTTCGAATCCGTCCACTGGTACTAAATGCGAGTCCACATTTGGCTTTGCAGGAACATACGTTTTTTGTAAAACATTCAAAGTAGCAAAAATAAATGAATCAATAAAACCAATAGGACAGCAAAATTTATTGTTTAATATTATGTGTACTTTGTGTTAAAGTATTTATTTAATTTCACATGACATTCACTTTAATGCGGTCTTACATTTTTAACCATTAGTTGTTCCATTGTTGGCCAACCTTTTTCGATTAAAATTAATTAAAAGTCTAAAGTGCTTCATGTATTGTTTAGTGCCATTTTTAAGCACCCTCTAATAAATATAATTGATCCCTACCATATAGCCGGGGTGGTCTAGCAGTACAGCGCTCGACTTGTACCTGGATGAGCATAGGTTCGAATCCCACCACCAACCCACTAAATCGTGCCCATGTTCGACTTTGGTAAAATGTCCACTACTGAAAAATGGTTCCCATACAATAAGTTAATAATCCTCCATTTTCGAAATTGTACAAGTATTTATTGAACAAATCAAATTAAAAGTTGATTTATTTTGGATTAATTCAAACAGTTCTAGTAGGGTCACAATAATCCTTATTAAGTATAATAGAACTTATATTGTGTTGGTTAACTGTGCTATTGTATTGTACTATTATTAATAGTATTATTATTATTATTATTATTATTATTATAAAAACATTTTTATTAATCCTTTTGTTTGAAAATCTATTTAATTGTAAGCAACTGCGATACTATATATGTACTACTTTAAGTAAAAATTACCTTGCTTAATGTTCATTTTTAAAAACGTTTTTCTAAAATTAAACATTGTGTCAACTAATATCTAAGATTGTTATTCAAAGTTTAAAATATTTATTCTATTTCATTTTAAATACAAAATTATTTCCAAAAGTTTTAAATAAAAATAATAGAAGATGTAAGCTGTGAGATGAATTTATTTTGCATATTCTCTTGAGTCATAAACACGTAGCTTAGACTTAACATAGGCATGTTATGTATGTGCATGTCTGTGTAGTTATTAATATTAAATTAATTACATCATATTATACATATATATATATATATATACTATTTTTTTATAAAAGGAACCCAATGCTTTAAAAATAAATTTTTCCCATTGAACTTGTTTGATGTTGTTACCTACTTTTGTATTTTTTTTTCAGTATTTAAATAACACGAATGTTTATTCAAAAAGCATGTTTTCAGATGGAATTATGCATTTTTCTGTAGCTAAAATACACCTAATGCTACTAACAAAATACAGTTTATAAAAGCGTTTATTAATGGTTAAAAAAATATAATGTATTTTACATATAATTAAAAATTTGCAATTTTTTAGTCAATAAAAAGCAACAATGTTTAATGCAGTTGATGATGTAAATACATTTGTATTATTTTTATATTTATAAAACATATGCAACAAATTCACCTTAAATTATTTTTATTTTTAATACTTTAAATGTTTTACGGAAAACAGTTTAGCAAAGCCGGACGTGGGCCCGCATTTGGTGCCGGTGGTGGGATTCGAACTCATGTTTACCAGATATAAGTTTACTCGACTTATACCGCTAGATTCCCCCGTAGCCTAGCGTAGCAAACGTGAAAAAATAACAAGGTCTTTTAGTTGATAAACGGTTTTCTTGTGATGGTGCTACTGTAACTGTACCTACTCTATTCAAACTGCTACACATTTTATACAAATACCTTTATATACAATTTAAACACTATGAATATATGTTTGTACTAATCCACCTATATCCATATTGGTCTGGTTTAATGATACACAGCATGGAGGTATAAAAACAGAATTATTATCATTGTTACAAGTCAATAAATATGTCAACATTACTCAAACTTTTAAAAATTATTCGTATTTCTCTATACTAATTCCATATTTTTAAAATATGCTAAAAGATTGTCTTCTATCGTTTTAAATGAGACGTTATATATAACATTTGTAGAAAAATTTCTTTTTATTCGTGAACAATATTCTTATTATGACAGTACTGTTAAAAAACTACAGCCCACACTGACTACCGGCCCCCATTCGGCTTTCCAAAGTGTCTGTTTGCTAAAAAAATATTTTCCGTAAAACATTTAAACAGTTACAACTAAAAAATGGCAACTGTCTAAATTTTTTGTCGAATTTTTAGTCAAATAATTACACTATTACAACTATTAGAATTATATACATATACGCTGTAATTTTGCTCAGATATTATCTAATAATTGCAGCAATAAATTTAAATGTAAGTAAATAACATGTTTTAAAAAAGTTACTTTGACGTGACATTTACTTCAAATTTATATTTTCCATCAATTTGAACGACTAATTTTTGCATATTTTAGAAAAAGCAATTTTTATATCGATTGCACTGTAAATAAAATTTATTTGTTGTACCTCAAAAAACTTATTTTTAAGACATATTGTATTTTATATAATTGTAGTTCGCTTATTTAATGGCAGTAGATTGTATTTAAAATTTAATTCAAACAAACATTTTAAAAAATTTATTTTTTTTGTTTTTAAAATCATTTTTAAATGGCAAAAGCATTAGACTGGCAATTCAATACGTATGGGTCTAAGGTATTTCTACCGGCACTAAATTTATACGTTTATATTTAAAGCTTTGTTCAATTATTTATTTATTATTTAATTTTATGTTTGCTACTTTGAATGTTTGCACGAAAAACATCTTTCAGCAGTGGACATTTTAGCAAAGCCAAACGTGGGCCTGCATTTTAGTGCCGGCGATGGGATTTAAACCCATGTCCACCGAGGTCCAAATTCGAGCGCTGTACCGTTAAACCACCCCAGCAATGTGTTTATGCCATTAATTGTGTCTTTTTGTAACACAATATTCAACTAATAATTATACAAAAAATAAGTATAATTTAGTAAAACACCAGAAAACGTTTACAATTTGTACATTATTCACTGTCTTCCTAATTTAAATACCCATGTAAACAATTTTTCTTGCTGTATTTCAAACATGCGTTATTTTTTTAACGTTTATAACAAGGATTGTAGTAAAAAAATTTAAAGACATAAGTTGGTGGTAAATCTACCTCTCCATTAATGCCACGTTTAAATAACTTTTCGAATTTTTATACGAAAAAGTTGTCGGATGCAAATTAAACTTGGAGGGATAAATGAAGTTTAAAGCACTGGGTTCCCTTTATAATTCCAAACAAAAATAATAGAAGACGTAAACTGTGAAATGAATTCATTTCGTATATTCTTTTTAGTCACAAACATATAAAGAATCAGTATATATATATATATATATATATATATATATATATATATATATATATTAACATATAACATTTATAACTTATACATACATACATACATATGCAACATGCATATGTTAAGTCCACGCTAAATTTAATGAAGTTACAAATTGTTTTTGCACACAAAATGGGTTTTAATGTGTGGATGTACACAGATTTAAGTGTTTTTAACATATTAACAGTTTGAGAAGTTATCAACACTTTAAAGCAATCATTAAAGTTTACTCGGTGTTTTGTTTGAACCAAGTGAGGTAATATTGACGAAGTACACCAACGTTCATTTGAATTGGACTCTTTATCGATCCATTTGGGAATGTGTTCTTTGGCCCGTTCAGATAAACGACGAGTTGTCCGACCAATATATTTGTCATCGCAACTGCAAGTGAACTGATAGATACAGTGGGAGGTGGAAAACATTGCTTTAGCTGTTTTTACGTTGGGCAAGGGCAGACCTGTTGTGATACATAATATTCTCAATTGGGTCAATGAATATGTTCTTTTAATCGCACTTTTAAGCCTAATTTTTAAACGGTTCATTACATTATCTCCTTTGAAAGGCAGTTTTATAAAAACCGGCTTGTTTTCGTTTCCAACTTTTTCTTTAGTTGTAAGTGACTTTGAATAGAAATTGATAAAATCTTCAGAATATCCATTAGTGATTAGAGTTTGATTCGTGGCTTTTAATTCTTTATTAATAGAGTCACTTGAACAAATTCTATGTACACGGTTAAATAATGTTTTAACTAGTGGACGTTTTTGTTGAATCGGTTGGAAACTTTTGAAATGGAGATATTGACCCGTCCAAGTAGGCTTACGATAAATTTTACGTTGAATCGACCCGTCATTTCTTCGTGTCAGTTTTACGTCCAAAAAATTGATTGTATCATTTTCTTTAAACTCCCATTTAATTTTGATATTGGGATGAATGTTGTTAAAGATTTGCAGTAATTAATGAATGTCTTGTTTATTGTGGGCAACAATAAATATGTTATCAACGTACCGTTTGTATACAATCATATTTTCGATTGCTTTTTTCATTGAATTTTTGATTTTTGATAAAAAGATGTTCGCCAATGTTGGTCCTAACGGACTTCCCATTGCTACCCCCATCCGTTTGAATATATGATTTACCACAGAAATTGAATCTGATATTTTTAGTACAAAGTAGAATCAGTTCTTGCAGATATTCAACCGGAATTTTGGTTTTTATTTTATTTGACATGATATAGTCGCTTAAATAATTCACAGTTTCTTCTAAAGGTACATTTGTGAATAGTGACTCGATGTCAATTGAGGCCATTATTTTGTTCCAAGCATTTAATGTCTTAACGTGATCAATAAATTCAAATGTGTTTTTCAAATTATTTACATTCATATGTTTTTCAACAGGATCAATTATTTGCTTAAGCCATTTGGCTAATTTATGATATGGCGAATTAACCATTGATAAAATAAAATTTGTTGGCTTTTATGCAACACCACCAGTGTTTACACGAATTGATGAGGCGACCTTTTTTAAGGTTTACGCCGGTTGACAGATCTACAAGTATAACTCGTTACATATGGTATATAGTTATCTTAAAATACAACAAGTGAACACCATTTTATTAAACTATGGCAAAAAAAGTAAAAACATGATTTCAATTGACGGAATTTGGCAAAATCCGAATAGAATTTGAATCTTTAATATGCACGATTTTTGAAGTCAACATTTTAATGTACTATCATGTGGAACATTCTTGTTGCCCTATACTTTTTAAAGCAAAAAGGTTTAAACAAGAAGAGTAATATAACGTTATGTAGCAGCCTTGTAACGTTATTTTTTAACAATGTTTACTGATAATAATAATAATAATAATAAATATTTAACTTAAAACATTTTTCATTAAGTGAATGAACAAAGAATTACATTTAGTATAGTGAAAACAGAACTGATATTTACGGCGCTAAGTGTTCAACTTTTCCATTCCAACATAAAATTTAAAAAACGTGTTGAATAATTCAAGTGCCAAGTAAAAATAATTTTTTTAAAGTCGGATAGTTTAATTCCATTGATCGCTTATATCAACACAAAATAACAATTGGCCACTAAGTTGGGGGGGGGGAGAAAAACACACACACACAACAGCATCAATCATTCAAAAAGAATTGTAATGGTTTGACAACTACACATCAAAATATGTGTTACATTATTCTACTTGTTTTACAAATACTGCTGCACTTGTAGATATTATAATTGCAAAAATTATTATATGATAATAATGATTACAAACTGTCTAAAATAATTGGATTAACAAAACACATGTCTGGTAATATTTTTTATTGAAATATCATTGTTGTAGCATGTTAAAGTCAAAGTAGATGTTGAATTGCGCATATACTTATTGATTAATGCCGGGGCGATTGAGTGGAATACCGCTTGGCTCGAATTTGGATAGGCATGAGTTTAAGTGTCATTCCAGAATAAAAAACGGGTCTTTGTTTAGTTTCGCTAAAAGTTCAGCTGTTGTTTTTATGTAAAACATATATATATAGTAATCTAGCGGTACAGCGCTTGATTTGAATCTCGGTGGGCTCAAATCCCACCATGGCAATAAAATACGGGCCCATGTTCGGCTTCGCTAAAATGTTCACAGCTGAGAGATGTTTCTCATAAAACATTCAAAGTAGTAAACATATATATATATATATATATATACAATAACATTTATTATTATAGGTAGTATCAATAGTATTATAGTAATAATAATAGTAAGCGTACAGGTATAATTCTTTTAATCAACTACAAATTCTGTTTTGCAGTAATTTTAAAAGAATTAATTTTTATCTATCCTTCTGTTTACAAAATAACAATGTTTAACAATTGTGCGTTAGTAATTGTTTATTAAAAACAAAATTTATTTGATTTTATATTTTTACATATATGTTATCATTATTTGGTTATGTGGAAAACAAATATCATGTTGTTGTTAAAACTGTGCAATGAAAAAATATCTATAACTTTACTTTTACTTTTTTTTGTTCTGTTCTGTTGTAAATATTTTTACAATAACAACGTATTTTAAATCAAGCCGATAAATGATTTACATTTATGAGCAAATTTTATTAACAAGAGTAATAACTAATCAAAATTAAATCTTTTACATTTTAATACAAATGTTTTATCTATTTATTTTTTGACAAATAATGGCATAATAATATTTAAAAAACAAGGATTATATTAAGAATAGTAATCAACTTTAAATAACATTGCATATATATATATATATTATTTATTTTATGTTTATTACTTTAAATGTCTTATGAGAAACATCTTTCAGCAGTAGACATTTACCGAAGCCGAAAGTGGGCTCGCATTTTATTGCTGGTAGTGGGATTCAAACCCATGCCCACCGAGGTCCAAATCGAGCGCTGTACCGCTGGACCATATATATATATAGGCCATATAAAGACAATTGTTAAACTTCGCTTTAATATATAAATCTTTTAATTAGTTCGAGTCAATTAATTACTAAGTTAGTTAAACAATTTGTTTTATTTTTGTTTTAAAAACAATAAACAATATGAAGGTTTAATATTTATCTCATTTTATTTCAAAACCCTTGGTTGTAAAGAGTACAGAGGAACAAAATACTTTCATGTAATTGTACATTCAATTTTTGGTTTTAAAAATCATGCATATCGAGGATTAAAATTTAATTCAAATTTCCGCAAACCACATCAACAAAATTATTATTACTATTATTATTGTTATTATTATTATTATGGTTTAGTAATAGTTTTTTTTACAATGTCCAGGTTGTTAATCTTGCGCTTAAACCTATTTACATTTAACTAGACTTAAAACTTATGGTTCAAATAAACAACACAATTTTTAATCTAGAAAACAGCACTTTAGTAAAGTAGTATTTACAAAACTAAACTTTAGTATAGTTCAAAATGTATACTTGCATAATCTTATATATATATATATATACTATTTTGCATGAGTGCGTAAAACATCTTTTAGCAGTGGACAATGTATGCTAACCGTGGACATAGAATTAGTGCCGATAGTGGTAATCGAACACACCCAGGTTAAAGTCAAGCGTTGTACCACTAGACCACTTTGGCTACATACGTTGTTTGTGCTTCATTCTAATTTAAGCTTTAAATACAATATAATGTGGCAAGATAACACAAGTCAGAATAGTCAAACAGTACAGTGCTCAACTCAAACCTGAGTGGTTTGATCTTCACTACTGGCACCAAATGCGGGCTCACATTTGGTTTCGCTTACATGTTTACTGCTAAAAAATGTTTTTCGTATAACATTTAATATACCCAAAAAATTATTGTTATTAAAAAAAATCTCTGTAGCTTCAAAAAAAACATGAAAAAACAACATTGTTCCTTGTGATTGGCATTAAAAATTCAATTTTTCTGACTTTGAAACTCAATTCTGTTATTAAAATTGCGCTTTCATGTTTTGTCTGTTGCTATTTTAGTAATAGTTACTTTTCAAAAACCAAGTTACTATCAGCGTTCCCTTTATCTCCTTTTCCTCAACCTAAATTGGGACTGACTACAGACAAGTAGCAGTAATACTTATATTTGTTATTTTTTAAAACCTTTGTAATGCCAACATTCAAATTAAAAAATAATTATTTTTTACTATTTAAAAACATACATTATTTATTTCATATGTTTTGTAAAATAATATATTTGACTTGTTGTAAAAAGAAAGAATTTATATTACTATTTTTTCAACTTTAATGTGTCATTATTTTTTGTCGCATTTATTCTATTCATTCTAACATCTTAATTGATTTCATATAAAACACTTACCATAAGAATAATTAATATACTACTATTAGTGGAAATCACAAGTAGTATTAGAAAGTGTTGAATTAATTCAATAAAAGCCACATTATTTCCAATTTGAGCACATTTTATATTATGTATATTTTTAAAAGTAAACATTTTAATACTTTTTGGTAAAAATAGAAAATAATTTTTATAAAAGTTATAATTGAAAACATTGTAAAGGTTTAATTAATTTTAACTAACTGCTTCACATTTTTAGTTTTATTTATTTTTAAGAGTGTTTAGGGCAATATATATATATATATATATATATATATACTTTGTAAATACTTGTTATTATAAATACGTTTTTCTATGTTTATGTTTCTGCCAATTTAATTTAACAAAAAAAATAATTGAATTAATTACATTTTTAAATTAAATTTATTATTAAATAACTGAAGTATTTTAATTTTTTTTCTATTTTATAATTAAAAAATGTTATATAAATTTTGTTTCATTGAAAAACTATTTTTAGTTGTAGTTAATTAAAATTTTTAAATAACTTGTATTAATAAATACAAATAAGTCCGCATTAATTTTTTCATAGAAATTATTATCAAAATGTTATTTATGAATAAATTTGAATATTATTTTATTTTTATTTTTATTTAACAAACAATAAATGGTACACCTTTCGTAAGTGCAATAAAATTTTTAAGTATGTAAAATGTTTTTTCTTCTTTTAATGTTTAATTATATATATATATATATATATATATATATATATATATATATATATATATATATATATATATATATATATAGTTAATGTTACGTGTTTTTGTCGTAACAAACATACATTTAGCGAACTCGGACGAGAAACCGTCTTTAGTACGAGTAATAGAACTCAAACCCAGTTTTGAGTCTAGTACTTTAGTCACCTCTAGCATTCTGACGAAAATTTAGAATAGGATTTAGAGTAGTCGAAACAACAGAATTACTGTTTACAAGTCCATCATAGATTTTATTAATTAACACAAACATTTTATAAGTTTAAGAGATAAGTTAAAGATTAATTAATCAATAACTTTTAAACGTACTTTTATTATTTTTATTAAAAACAAAGTCTTAATATTATATATATACAATCTTTTAAATAAGTTGAAAACTTTTTAAACAATAAACAGAAGTGTTATTATTATTATTATTATTATTATTATTATTATTATTATTATTATTATTATTATTATTATTATTATTATTATTATTATTGTTATTTCTATTATTTGTTAATAATAATAATTGTTAATAATAATAATAATAATAATAATAATAATAATAATAATAATAATAATAATAATAATAATAATAATAATTTTAAGGAGTGTAGGGTACGTTTTTATCAAAATCCATTCTTAATTTGGCGTAAAATTCGTTTAAATTAAGTTTTTTAATTTATTTTTAATCCAGGTTGTTTACAGTCTATTAATTTTTCTTTTTTTCACTTTTTTTACCTGCAAAAACATTCTTGTGTAATAACAATGCACACACACACACACAGTTAATGATATCTAATATAGAATAGATAAAACGTATAAAATTAAAGGTGTGTTGTTGTGCCTAAACTGAAACATAAATACGTAATTGGAAAAAATTCAAACTTCTATTTTATTTAGAATGTATATTCCGTAGTATTATTGCAACCCAACGGGCATATTCGATATCTGGGTCAATTCCAAAAACAAACAAAAACAAATTACCGTTATATTTCATGATTATTATTGATTTGTTGTGTTTTTAATTCAAGTTTGCACCTATTATTTGTATAATTAATTAATTAATTAATTAATTAATACGTAAAATATTCGACCTGATTTTAGATTGAAATTTTTTAATTTCAAATAAAAATGAATTATTATGGGGTTGTCGAGGGTATAATAGTAGAATTGTTGTATCTGCTGAATATTAAATGTACTTGTTATAAGCCAACCAGAAGCACCGGACAGATGTCTTATCCTTATTTGGAATTACCAAAACAATTTCACCTATTTAAAAAAATAAACTTAATAATCTGTAGTTAAAAATAACATAAATTCTTGTTTGTAAAATGACTAAAATAATTTATTTAAAGTTTTGTCGCTTTAAATTTAATTTATTTATTTTTATTATTTATTTGTTTGTTTGTTATTGTTTTAAAAGTTTTACGAAAACGTTTACCTGGCAGGCGGATAAAAGGTCCACATCTAACGCCGGTACTGGTTCTCAAACCCACGTCTACTCAAGTTTGAGTCCAGCGCTGTACCACTATACTATATTATATTATATTTGATAATAGTTTAAAATTTTAAATAGTCATTTCAATAATTGATTTAAGTTGAACTAATATGTTATTTTACATTCCAACTAAATGCATTTTTTATTTATATTGTCTTTACAAAATATAATTTTATCGGAAATAGTTGGGAAAAAACATTGCATATTAATGTTTTTGCTTAATTAAATCATATGTATATACATATATATTTCACAAACACTTCGTACATTTGTACTTCTAAACAAAGTTACAAAAAAATTAAAATGTTTTAAATATTTTTGAGTATTTTTTAAGTATTTTTAAACAGGCCGAGTATAAGATATGCTACTTAATATTTTTTACTACTTTGAATGTTTTACGGGAAACATTGTTTAGCAGTAGACATGTTAGCAAAACCGAACGTGGGCCCGCATTTAGTGCCGGTAGTAGGATTCGAACCCATATCAACTAGGTCCAAATCGAGCACTGTACCGCTAGACTATCTCGGAATTTTTGTTATTAATGGTTAAAACTATGCTTGAAGTATCTCTTATACCTCTCCAATGTGTTTATTTTACAAATTATTTTTTTAGCCAAAACGTAATGCATTGTTTATATATATATATATATATATATATATATATATATATATATATATATATATATATATATATATATATATAAACACAATTATAAACATTGGTTATATACAATTTAAACTGCAAAGATAAAAACACTAAAAAGTGTTTTGTTACTCTTTAAAAGAATTCTACATAAATAATTTTTAAAAGTTAAAAATAATAAAGTTTTAACAAAAATACTTTTTACTATTATTACATACACAAAATTTTGCAGTTTTTAAATTATACTCGTTAAATTAATAATATGAATAATCAGTGTATATGTAGAAGAATGTCTGATGTAATTAACTTAACATTAATAACTACACAAACATACACATACACAATATACCTAGTTAAATTGACAAAGAATCCAACTCACATGAATGTTCGTGTACTTTATCAATATTGCGTCATTTAGTTCAAACAAAACACCAAGTTAATTTTTATAATTGCTTTAATGTGCTGATAGCTGCTCAAGTCTCTAATATATTAAAAACACTTTTACCTGTTAGGGTTAGGGTTAGGTGTACACAAAAAACATGTGTAGCTTTATTAAATGTAGTTTGGACTTAACATAGGCATGTTGTGCATGTCTATATCTATGTAGCAATTATTTATTAATGTTAAGTTAATTACATGGCTGAGTTCAATATATACGAAATAAATTTATCTCACAGTTTACGTTTTCCATTATTTTTATTTGAGATTATAAAAGGAAGCCAATACTTTAAATAACTAATAATTTATTTAATTGTGATTAAATTTACTGTTTTGCAATTACAAATTTTTATTGACGATTATATTTAAATTAACTATTTTAATACAAATGCGCTTTTATGTATATAATAATAATAATAATAATAATAATAATAAGTATTTTTGTTAAAAGTTTATTACTTTTAAAAATTATTTATGTAGCGTTTTTTTTTAAATTAAATACTTACATACAATTAAAGTACTTTAAAGGGTAGCAAAACACATTTTAGTGTTTTTATCTTTATCGTTTAAATTGTATATAACCAATGTTTATAATTGTGTTTATATGTTAGATATTGCAAACGGGTATGTGAATAATATGTAATTAGAAAACAATAATTTATTTTTAATTTTAAACTTTAATTAAAATTTTCATTTAAACATAACATTTGCAATAATTACTAGAATAATTATTTAAAGTTTATAATCAATTAAATATTGAAATTAAATTTTAAAACAAATGCTAATAGTAAATATCTGCAATATTAATAACAGGAAGAAGCAAAAGTATAATTAAGTACTTGAAATTATTATTAATTTAACTAAATATTGCATTACACAATACCTAATTAGATTGTTCCATGTACATTAAATTTTCGGCTTTGAGGATCGTGCATATCAAAAATTAAAACTTTATTCGGATTTTGCCATAGTTTAATTAGATAGTGTCATCTTCTTGTTTTTTTTTAGTAATATTGCTTTTTACAAATGTCAGGTTGCTAATTTTGTGCTCAAACTCTCCTTCTTTTTCAACCAGACTTGGGACTGGTTTTAATGTTATTAATGTACTATTATTTATTTAGAAATTTAATAATTATAAGTGGTTATTTATAATAATTTTTTGCTTTTTTAAACGTAATCGAACAAAATGAACCATATTAAACAAAATATTATTAAAGTTTAATGTAATAATAATAATAATAGTAATTGACAGTTGTTACACTGTATATAACTCAAAATATTATTTTTTATTAACAACTTTTTGTCAGTTTTGTTTAATTAGTTTACGTTTCCTCTTTCATTTTAGTGTTGATAAGTTTATCCCTATCTAAAAATACGAAGATTATATTTTTGACAGTACTTGTAATAATTTATCTGTGTTCTACAATATTCAATCATTCACAATTTTGGTCTTAATTTTGTTTTTAGTTGTTTTTATAAATAGCTCCATATTATGCTAGTGTTTTTTCTATTTTAAATCTTTTATAACAATCTTTTTAAACAATATATGTTTTTAACTAGTAAAATTGATAGGTTTATAGCTAAACCTTCAATTTGGAACTATATACAAGTACTGTTAGAAACAGTAGTAACAATTACAAGTTTAAAAATTTACTATTTAGTGGCCAAGTTAAAATACATTTATAATAGGACGGTAGTGGAATTATTAGTTTGACAAATCTGTTTGGTATAGTTTACTACAGTTTAAGTTTTCTTTTTGGCTTCTTTTCATAACAAATGCTTTTTAGCATATAAGCATTTTGGTAAAATTATATAAACCAATAGAGGTACTCAAACACAATTAAATTGCCATATTTTTACTCTAGTAAGCCAGTGACAGTAAATGCAGATTTTATTTAACTACATAAATGAATGAGAATAATCGAGCGATACACGGCTCAACTTAAGCGTGGGTATGCATGGGTTTAATTCCTACTCCCGCAACTAAATGCAGGCTTTTGTTTAGCATCGCTGAAATGTGCAGTTGCTAAAATATGCTTTTTAAAAAGCGTTTAAGCAATAATAATAATAATAATAATAATAATAATAATAGTAATAATAACAATATTAAAATTTATCTAGTCAAAACATAATTTTTAGTAAAAACATTTAAACATCTTATGTTATTATTATTATTAACATTATTATTATTATTATTATTATTGCTATTATTATTGTTGTTATTATTATTTATTTTGTTATTGCTATTATCATTATCATTATTTTTTTAATTGCTATTATTATTATTGCTGTTATTATTATTATTATTGCTATTATTATTATTATTATTATTATTATTGTAAAACGTTTTTGTTTTAAAAAGCATGAAACAATAAGAATTTTCCATATAATTGTACTTTAAATTTTAACATTGTAAATCCTAGATATTAAAAATTGAACTTTTTTCAACTTCTTCTCAACCTTGTCATTGTAATTATGCTTTTATTTCTTTACCGTCGTTTACTAGGTTCTGTAACAGTACATATTTTTAAGCAGTCCAGTCTTTTAATTATGTGTTTTTGTTCTTATTTTTTATCAAAAGATTAAACTCGATATGGTAGAAATAACAGCAATGTAAACTTTTAGCATTTTAACTATTACTAAACAAAAGCACTTTTTAAGTTACAATATTTTTTTACTTTACTGTCAAAATAGATTTTTTTTAATTTTGCAATAATATTTTTTTTTAATTTCTACTGGCGCTTTAAATAAGTTAAAAATTGTGTTAATGAAATTCACTGTTGGTAGTACATTTAAATCTTTGTTTTAGAATTGGGATAAATATCGCATTGTTAAACTTTGTTTCTATTTAAAACTATATAAAACCGAAAAATAAAAGTAAAAAATATGTTTTTTCGATTTTGTACTAAAAGCGGGTAAAACACTACATGCTTTCTTTTGCAAATACTAAACTAATAATAAACGTTAAACTTTTAATTTTGTACAAATGTCTAACAAGGTTAATCAGAAAAAACAATAAATAAGTACAACGTTTGTGTCCCTAACCCGTTTTTAAAAAATGCTAAATTGGTATTTTGTTTATTTGTCCAAATAACGTCATTTAAAAAGTTTACAGTTGTTTTTTGTTCAAAAATTATTTCTTGACCTTTTAAAATACAAAACGCAATGCCATTTTTGTAGCAAGTGTTTATTCAAAAAGTTATAAAATAAATATCTTACTTGAAAACAACAAAACATGCCTAATTTTTATTTTAAAAATATTGGTCATCTAGTCATATTGCTACACTATTTTTTTAATAATTTGTAAGAAAGAACTATTATTTAAACAAAATTTGATAAAAGTATGTATAAAATTTTTTTTCACTTTGTTTTATTTACATGTTTATTCTAGGAATATTTTGAACAATTGGACAATTAGTGTAATAATAATATTAATATTTATCTAGTCAAAACATAATTTCTAGTAAAAACATTTAAACATCTTATGTTATTATTATTATTATTATTATTATTATTATTATTATTATTATTATTATTATTATTATTATTATTATTATTATTATTATTATTATTATTATTAGTAGTAGTAGTAGTAGTATTATTATTATTATTGAACCTACAATATAATTCTAACCTCTAATCCTCTATTGGGATACATCTAACAATCCGGTAACATATTGTTAAAATAATTAAATTATTTTGCAATTTAAAAAAAAACTATTTAGAAACATGTGTATAAAAAGTAGGCATGAGTTATAAACTTAATTTATAAACAGCAAAATGTTTTAATTTTTACAATTTTATTGCATATATTCCAAGAAATAATTATAAAAATTGGTTTTTTTTTTAATTCTGTAGTAAAGTACCAAGGTAGTCTAGTGGTATAGTGATGGACCTATACTTAGGTAGACAAGTGTTTGAATATTACTACCGGTACAAAATGAAAGCCTTAGTTTGGCTTTGCTAACATATCCACTAACTAAAAAATGTTTTTTGTGAAGTATTTCTGTAATAATAATAAAAATAACAATGATAAAGTTGAGCATTAACAATAATAATAATAATAATAATAACATTAATAAAAATCAAAATAATAAAAATATTAATAATAATAATAATGCAATGCTTCTGTCTGTACAAAAAAACAGTTTATTCAGGTGCTTTTTTATATCAAAATGTATTTCTGGAACGGCACATCTTGTTTATATAAATAACCCTAAATTATCATAGTAAACGTGTAGAAACATTTTTATAGCTATAAAAATATAAAAACCCAATAATTACTATCAAAAACAAACTAATTTTTCCAACAAATATAGTTTGATAATTATTTATTTATTTTGTATATTCTCGTTAGTCGAAATAAATTCGTCACAGTTTATGTTTTTCCAATGCTTTTATTTGGTATTATATAGAGAAGCGCCAATGCTTAATATTATTTATTTATTTATTTTTCAGTTTTTTAATAAGAACAACAAAAACAATAGTGTCAACAATTATCAATGGATATTTTCAATTTTGATTATTTAAACATTGCACAAACATTTCAACAGCATGTATTCCAATTCTATCCATCAGTAACCTCCAAAACGTTCAACAAATTTTCCATTCACCACTATGTGATTCTAGTTTATTTAATATTAAACAAATTTAGATTAATTTTTCTAATCTATTTAAAACGTGTAACACTATTTACACTGCTTCCAATTATTATTGCATATATTCACTTTTGTGCTAACAAATTGCACTACATGCGATGGTCGCTGTCTTCAACCAAACAGCTATACCTCGCATTTATTCTTCTATTAGTCTATATTTTCAATTCATCGCTGTCAGCAGCCCACCCTACATTTATTACGTCTTTCAAATTGAAAAACATATCAAAGTCCCAACCTGAACCGTTGCAAAACATTTATTCCAGAAACAAAAAGTCGATTGTACCGAGTCAAACGCAAAATGTCTTGGTCAAAGAAACAACCAATCCCGATTATACGACCTTGTTTCAAAATTCGCTCTGTTTTCAATTTATTCAATCGAATGCGTCCGAGCAAGTAGATAATGTACCGTCACAATCTATTTTTACGTCGACTATGTTGGGTGCGGCGCCTGCAACACCTAAGGATATTTCGTCTAACTTGATGTTAAGTCAGGATGGACAAGAATATACTTTTCAAACACCAAATTATCCAAGTTACTATCCATTGAATATTGAATGTATCAAGGTTATTGCCGGTACGTTAGTTGGTACAATGTTTTTTAAATGTACTTTCGACTGATTGGCACATATTTTTAAAATTTTTATTTTATGTTTATTACTTTGAGTGTTTTACGAGAAACATCTTTTAGCGGTGGACATTTTAGCAAAGCCGAACGTGGGTCTACATTTCAATGCCGGTGGTAAACTTTAAACCCATGCCCACCAAGGTCTAATTCAAGCGCTTTACCTCCCGTTATATTTATTATTATTTATTTATTTTTATTACAAAATCCGTTTGTTATAAAGAGCATGAGGCAATAAATTGATTCCATGTTTTTAAACCTTTTGCCAAAATCTTTGTTTTATTCCATGTAACATTTCCAAGCAGTTCTCTGTCATCTATCACAACCTTTCTTGTACCGTCTTCAATTGTTTACTTTAAAACCATTTTTGCTGGTTTTTCAGGTGCTAAACGTGGAATTGTTTTATTGTAATAATATATTAAACTAGACAAGAATTATTTGTATTTATAAGCTTATCGTTTAAAATGCCATTACGTTAAGTAATCTCTAAAATACTTATAATACACCAATGATTGATTATTTAATTATTTATTATGTAAAAATTATTGTTATCATTATTACATGCACTTTTCAATGCAACAAAACTCAATAACAAAAAACATTTTAGACTGTTATTTTTCATTTTTATTAGAATTAGAAACAGTATAACCAAGTTAGTTAGATCACTCGATCGATAATCTACAATGACATGTGTTTATGTTGTATGTCTGAACTAGGGAGGCCCTACCACATTAACCATCTGTCCATCTTGAAATACCAATTTCTCTGTATAATAAAAAATTTCTAATGAGTACTAAAGGCTAAACAAATAACATTTAAGCAAAACTTTTATTTAACGAAAATATTTTTTTAAAACATTAAAAAATTGGTTAAAAGATTGTTTTGATGCCGACTATATATGTATATATATATATATATATATATATATATATATATATATATATATATATATATATATATATATATAACTTATCCGATAGTTTGTACATTTACATAATCTATATATACCAATTATATCGTTACGTCTACATAACCATAAACATAATTTTAAAATTTATATATTCCAATAAATAGAAAGAAAGATAAGTAAACTTGAACACGCTAAGATTAAAACAATTGCAATGATTTACAACTAGATTTTTTGTGGTGAGGGAGTAAACGATTATTATTAATATTATTATTATTATTATTATTATTATTATTATTATTTAAAAAAAACAACAATTCAATATAATCTTTTTTTTGTGTGTGTATGTGTGTGTGTGATTGTAGAAGATGAGAAAATAAAAGCGAAAATTTGCATAAAAATGAAAAAAAATGTATATCTATACGAGGATTAGTCAGGAATACGAGAAATAAATCAAATTAAAATTAGAATTTTAATGTTTTGTAAAATGTTTTTGATTTTTGTCTTTCAACATAGGTTAGAGTAGTGTGTAAAATTATTTTTAAAGGCTGTTACATGGTTATGAAAATAATTAAACTTCAAGTGTAAACATTGTTGAATAAATACACAAACTTTTAAATGTTTAAAAAAAAATATTTTTTTTTCTTTGTAATAATAAAAATAAAGTTTAGTTGTTTACTTATTTTAGTTTAAAAACAAAATGGTTATGATAGTTTTTATTTATTTTAAATTACAAAAAACATTTTTTGGGATTAAAAATCAAGATTGTTGTTTTGTTGATGTATCGCCGTGGTACAAGTGGCTAAACTCGAATCCTAAAACTGAATTTGCGATTAATGGTAGTCGCTAAATTAAAATATTTTAAAAAATTTAATGAAACAATTATGAACATTTTTAATGACTTGTTTTCCTAATAATCATGGAAGCAACAAAACTGTTTCATGTGTATGCATATTTAATTTCACGTCACGTCTATTTCAATTAGAATTTCCCAAATAGTTATTAACAGAGTATTCTGCGATCTACCAGGATTTTTTTTACTATTTTCAATTATCTATTTTGAAACCGTTACTACTAATTTTTAACTAAATTATTTTATATTACATTTCAAAATTTATTTTACCATAATTTAAAAAAATAAATAAATGAACACAAATGCATGTAATAAATGTTAATAAATTATCACAAATAGTGCGCGCACAAAAAAAACTATACAATGATGTTTTAACATCCTTATGTTCCTATTTTTCAAAATACATAAATTATTATAAAAATTTGTTTCAAAAACATTTTACTTAAATGTTAATTTATCACAAACGGACAGGTAATTAAGCAAAATTAAAAACTTCAAAATTTTCATTTGATGTTTGTTACATTTTTAAAGAAAAAATTAGTCTATTTTTTTCAAATGCATGTAGATAATTTTGAATTTTGAATGTTTGACAAAAAATGTCTATTTTAAGTTTAAAACGTTTGTTTCCCAGACGGATAAGTCTCAAAGGTTGAATATTTTAGATACATTGACAAAATAAAATAAATGAACCAGCCTTTTTCAGCTAATCGTTTTCTTTCTTTTGTAATAGATATATATGTACCTTACTTTCTAATTTTAAAGTTTAGTGCTTTTAAAATTGCATTTTAAAATAATAGGTAAAAAGTTTTCAACAAACAAATTGAAAAATAAAAATATATTATTTATTTATTATTGCATAATTTTTATCGAAGTGTAATTAACAATTATGTAATAAAACAAGTAAACATAGTATATTAGTTAGTCATATTATACGTTTACCGCCCGAATGATTGGTTTTATACGGTTTTAAAATAGACAATTGATAATGTCAAAAACAGGTTGAGGATAGATAACCAAAACCTTGGCTAATAACCATTTGGAAAAATTAAATTGAAATGAATGTTTCATAAAATCTAACAAAAATATTTTTAAAGTGTTTGTTTGTTCGTTTTAGATTATGAGACTTTGTAGTTGTTTTTCGTGTTATTGTTATTTTGTTACTCCATGTTTATTTTAAAGTAAAAATGGTTATGTTATAATAATAATTATTATTATTATTAATTTGCTAAAATAATAATATTATTATTATTATACTAGTTATTAAATAAATGTTATTTATATATTTTCCTTTACTTGGTTTATTTTGCCGTAATGACATAAAAAAACTCAGGCATCATGCTTGTAAGTAAGTGTTAATTCGATTTCCACTGTTAGCATTTTGAGCGACTTTTTATTTGCTTTTGCTAAATATCCACATTTGTTGCGGAATATTCAAACATTAAAATCAAATAGAAAAAAAAATAATTTAATATAAAAACATCAAACAACAAATAAACTTTTTAATTTAAATAAATTATCTATTAAATACCAAAAGACCATTTTTAAAACCTATTTTTACGAAGCAAAAAGTGATAATTTTGATACTTATATTTTCTTAACACAAGTATGACATTGGCTAGGATAAATTTGCATTATTTAAAAAAAAATTGAAATGCCACTACAGTGTTTTATAAAATATATTTTTTATTATATAAACCTTTAAGCGAAATATCAGACATGGCCCCACAATAAATTTTGATGTTGGGAGTCAATCTCATATATGTATATATATATACTACCATTTTAAAAATTAACACAAAAATTTATAGAGTATTAAATCTAAATTAAGTTGTTATGTCTGATTGTTTTTTGTAAAAATAAATATTAAAAATTAAAAATAATGTTATGTACTTAGTAGTTCCTTTATATGTACTTAGAAATATTTTTTTAAAAAGGCTGAGTAGGCCAAAATAGTATATTTTAAAAGCTACTTCTATATAAAATTGGATAATAAGTTTTAGTTACATAATTTTTATAATAATTAGCCTATTATTTTCTATGCTTAATTTTATTAAAAATAAACAATGAGTAATCGTTAAAATTGATGTTAAATGCACATTTAATCCTGCCCTAATTGTGATGTCATAATAATTATCAAAATAAACATTTAATTATTTTAATCTATATGAATAAAAATAATAAAAATGAATTTTAAAAGATTTTAAATTAAAATTTTAAAACAAATCGAACAATTTATTATTTACGTTTACCCTTGAGATTCCGCTTATCCGCTTATTTTGCTTTCTGATTGCGTTGTTTGTGAAATGGATAATAGTGATAAAAAATGTTTTCACCTTACCGAAAATGAATATCATGTCATTAAAAAATTTAAAAATAAAGGATTTTTACCGAAAAAATTGCCGAATTTATACAGAGTTAATGTTTCAACAATTTATTGGATTATTAATAGTCAAAAACCACAAATTTATAATAATGTTGGAAGAAAACGTGTACCGACTACTACGGATGATCAGAAAATCGTTATAAAATAAAAAATTATAATAAACTTATTTCAGAAATTTAAAAAAATAGTTTAACAATTTTACTTATTTTATGATCAGAAACAGAACAATAGAATCTAGTTTAACGCTTTAATCATTAAAAAATAAGTCATTTAGTACTAAAAAATATAAGAATAATGGATTATTCTTTTGTAAATTATGGAGTGAACGACACCTTTGTTATTGGCGTTCCGTATACTTCACTAATAAAACAATAATTGGGGACAAACCATTTGGTAAAAAAACAACATGTTTTGTGAGTCGAGTTTTTAAAATCATTTACTCCCGGCTGTTAGAAAAAAGCCCACTCTCAAAGTGTAATGTGTTGGTTTGGTATTAAGTACAATCAACCTATTAAATTGAAAATTATATCTGGTACCTTAAGTAGTAAAAAATTTGTTTCAGTTATGAAGGATGTTTATTATTATGAAACATAGCACACTATATATATATATATATATATATATATATATATATATATATATATATATATATATATATGGGCTAAAATCAAAAACGTTTTTTTTACTTAATTACCACTCAACAGCCGGACATCAATGTTATTTTTAAAAATTTCAGTTTGCTAAGGCGCAGCATCAATAAACATACTGAAATTGAAGATTTATGTAAATGTATTTGGTTTGTTGTCGAATATTAGATAAAACAAGAATAGATCAACACTCTCATTAAGAGCATTCCAAAACACCTAGATCAGGTGGTTCAAAAGGAAAGCGATTACATAGATTATTAATTTTTTTTAACTTTGGTAACTAAAAAAACTGCATGCGATCTGTTTTTACTAATATTTGACGTTATAAATCATGTTAATTATTTTACTCCATTTTCGATTTTCCACTAGTTAATATTTTATACAATTTTTTATTACTTACAATATATATGTATATATAATTATAGTTTTTTTAATTGTTATATAGTATTGTATATTTTATAATTAAAATGACGATTCTCTTGTACGTTATATAGTTACTAAAAATGTTTTACTTAAATAATCACTTTTTGCGATAATTGTTGTGGCAGTAAATATATATATATATATATATATAAACATATAATTGTTTTTTATTTAAATTACTCTATTTAATTCAAGCTCCTTCACCAAATCATCGAATTGTATTGTATTTTCGTGGCCCATTCGAACTTGAGCCAGAATCACATTGTACGACGGACTTTTTAGAAATACGTGACGGTGCTTTTGGATTTTCTACTCTGTTGGGTCGTTTTTGTTCAAGACAAGTACCCGACGTAGGCAAAGGTCTTACATCGAGTGGTCCTTACATGTGGCTCCGATTTCGGAGTGATTCAACAATATCTCATAAAGGATTTCAAGCTGTATATCGGTTTATTCTAGTTGGTATGATCAATATTTTTAATTGTAATCTTTAATAAACGTCGTAATTTAATTTTGTTTTGTTTTTTAAATAAATAGTTGATCAAATTGGTTTTAATTATTAAATCAAATAGTATATGCTTAAATTGCATTGGTCGTTTAGTTAGTTTTTACTTTAATATACACACATATATATACAAAATGTTCTTCTTTTGAAAAACACAAATCGACAAGAATGTACTTTAAAATTTTCTTGTTGAAGATTTTTTATGTACAACACGAGCTTCCCGCTTTCATGTGACACTGTTATGATAATTGTGCTTTAACTTGCAATTTTTTAATCAAACTTGGAATAAGCTGCAATCTAGGTATATATATATATATATATATATATATATATATTAGCACTTTCTATTTACAAAGCTTTTTAAGCCTTTTATTTTTCAATTTCAAACAGGTTTCAAGTTTGTGTAGTTTGTGCTTTTTCAATGTAAATAAGATTGTCAAAAACCATTTTAGATAAAAAACGCGTATCTGTTACCAAATGCTTTGTCAAAAATAAATTAAACTAATTATTTAATTTCAAACTCTAACATTTATTTTGTTTATTACACAACTTAATATGTTTTATTATTTTTGTAATTTTTGCATTTTATTGAATATGCTACAATTATATTAATTGTATTTTATTTATTATTGATTTATATATTTTTTTAAAATAATTTGTTCTGAAGACCATGAAGCAGCAAGATTGTTCCACAGGAAGGTACATTGTGTTTTCGGTTTGGAAAATGGTGTATGTAAAAAATCAAAATTGTATTCGGCTTTTACCGAACTTATTTGAATCATGTTTTCGCTTCCTTGTCGTAGTTTAATAAAATAGTATTCATTTGTTGCTTTTTAGCATTATTTTTTATCAAAACCAGGTTGCTAATCTTGTGCTCAAACCCTGCTCTTAAATAAAATAAAAATGTTGTATACTGTAAACTATTTTATTAATTTAAATCACTAAAATACTATTAAACAAAGTTTTATTTAAATTACAAAATTTAATCTATTAATGCAGCTAAAACGCAAAGAAATCTATTTATAAACTCCCATAAAATATCACTTGTAATTTCACATTTATAAAAATATAATTAGCGTAGTATCTTAAAATTATAATAGAATTATTTTTTAATTATTTTTTAAATTGCATTTATTAACTAACTTCTTTTCAATTTTTCAATTGTCCATTTTTTAATAACGTGGCATTGTTATAATTTTTTTATTTTAAAATTGAAATAATTATTTTTAAATATTTTTGAGTATTTTTTAAAGTAAGTTGTTTTTTATTTTAAATTTATTTTCATTGTGTTATTTTTTGGTAAAAAAAACACATATTTGTTAAATTTTTATTGAATAAATTACAATAAACGTATAATAAAATGGAATGCGTCTAGAGGAAAAACGTTTTTATGTTGTATAGTTTAATTAGTTTTGCAATATTACATTGTTACAATATTCACTTGTTTAAAATTACAAAAGAAAATTATATTTATTTGTTAAATTAGCATTAAATTATATTTTTTTAAATTTAATAATAAATAAACTTGTATAATCAAACTTGCTATATTTCTTTTAAATTATTTTAAAATGTTTTTTTGTTTTAGAAAGCATAAAGCATAAAATTGTTCCATCTAATTGTACGTTTGATTTTTAACATTGAAAATAGTGTATACCTTCATTATAATTTACTGCTAACTCTACCGGTTAAAAAAAGGAGGGTTTGAGCGCAAGATTAGCAATCCGGATTCTATTAAACAAGTATTGTTACAGAAACAATAAGAAGAAATTATTTTATGAAACAGTGGTATATTATATATTATATTATACAAAACCCTTTTGCTTTAAAAATAAACATAGGGCAATAAGACAACAATTACAGCAAAACAACAACAACAAAGTCTCATTGACATTGAAGATTCTGCAAATCGAAGATTGAGCTTCCTTTCGGCTTTCACTCAACTTTGTCATCTGTGTAACTTTGTCATCTAGATACGTGAGATCACTTCTTTGCCGTTGTTTGCCGGAATGGCGTCCTCTTGATTGTTTCCGTAGCAGTATACATTTTTTACAAAGGCCAAGTTGCTAACCCTGCGCTCAAACCCTCCTCCTTTATCTAGGCTTGGGATTGGCTAGATTAAATCATTTCTAATCCAAACTAGGAGGAGTTAAACGGTGGTAAAGAAATGAAATTATAATTTCAATAACGGGTTTTGGTAAAATCCCAATAGAAATTCAATTTTCAATATGCACTATTTTTAAAAACGAAAAATTAATGTACATTTAGATGGAACAGTTTTGTTGCCTTACGTTCTTTAAAACAAAAGGGTTTCTCTGTTTTCAATTAGATTTAAAATTAGCTAGAGCGAAATAATGACACTAATGCGATGTAACAAATTTTATTTTAGGAATCTAAACATTTTATTTTAGACTAATTATTCTTCCATTTAAATGACACACATAATTTTTACCTACTACAGTTTATTAAATTTAAATTGCATGCACTATTCTATTTGATATAACGACTATAAAATATATTGTTTTATGGTGTCTTAATTATTTTATTTTTATTTAAAACAGGTCATAGAAAAATGAAAAACGATATTTTACGTGAGTCTAAATAAATGCATTTCTATGTGACATTGATATTTTTAAAATAATTGCATTTTTACCACTGTACTGTAAAAATATATGAATTTTCAACAAGAAAAGCATTTAGTTTAACAACAAAGACAAGCATGTTATTATTATTATTATTATTATTATTATTTTAATTTTCAATCACAACTATACATGTTGAATTCAAGTTTTGCCCCCCAACTAGGATGGTTATATTGATAATTTCAGTAAAATATAAATCATTTTTAGTTTCAAGATATTTTATGTCATTATTTCTTGCCGTTAAGATATAAAAATAAAAATTTTAATAATTTAAAATCAATGAGCTAATAAAAAGTTATATCTATATAAAATACTTTTATTAAATTATATTCTTACAAACATGCGATTTTATTTATATACAATAAATTGTTGCATGTTTAATACATATAAAATAAGGAATTTAAAATTTTTAAGTATTTAAATGTTAGATATAAATCACTTGTTTTATGTTTATTATTATAAAGAATAGAAATTGTGATATAAAATAAATATCAAAACACATTATATATATATATATATATATATATATATATATATATATATATATATATATATATATATATATAATTTATCTTTAAACTAATGCATTTTTACTTATATTGCTACAATTATTTTGAATTGAATGTTTCATACAAAGTATAAATTAAAACTGTTATTTAATATTATGCGTGTAAACAGAGTTAAGAATCTTTAGCGCTTTAAAACCTTGGTAGAGTTAGTGTGTAGTAAGTACCATTAATGTTATTATTCTTTTGTTCTACAGAACATAAGGCAACAAGGTTGTTCCATACAATTGCACATTATATTTTTAGTTTTAAAGATCATGTATGTTGAAAGTTGAAAATCTATTCGGATTTTGCCGAACATCGTTATTGGAATCACGCTGCATTTACTTTTTTGCCGCAGTTTAATAGAATAATCTTTTCTTGTTGTTTATTTAGCAACATTTTTACGCAGTCCAACTTGGTAATCTTTCTCTGATGCCCTCTTTCTTTTTTAACGGAATTTGGAACTGGCTACTGTAAAATTGTAGATAACATGATATAAAGAAAATATACAAACCGGTGCTTATAGTTGACTCTTTAATAATTATAAATAAATAAAAAATATTTAATACTTTATCTCGAATTATAAACGGAAGCGCTAAACTGTCTTTGGATTTGGTAAATGTCCACATAGTAAAATATGCTTTCCTTAAAATATTTTAGCAACAATAACCGAATAAATAAATAAATAATATATTGACAATTTATTATTATTATTACTATTATTATTATAAATAAAAATTATAAAAACATGCTTAAGTTGTACATAAATATAGAACCTCGTAATATATAAATGCTTTAGTGGTTTAGTACAGCACTAAACTCAAACTTGAATAAGCGTCGGTTTGAATGATACCGCCGATACTAAATGGAGACATTTGTATGGCTTTTTTAAAATGCCCACTTGCTAAAACTTGTTTTTTGTAAAATGTTTAAGTAATAATAATAGCAATAATAATAATAATAAATAATAATAATAATAAATGCAATGCTTATTAAAAAACGTTCTACAGACGTCTAGTTTATTGTATAAGTATTATTTGTTTCTACATTTAAATATTACAAAAATACAAATGTACGTTTTAGCAACCATACATACATAAGCGTTCATATTTACTGTATATTTTTGTTTATTTTCTAATATATACATTAATAAATTATCTATTTGTTAATTGTTTTAAATGTATTTTGTAATTATTTGAAAAAATTAATTTAACTTAAAAGTGTCACACATTTTACACTATAAACTTTTAAAACCAAATTTAACTGCCAAAAACTCGTATCTATATTGGAATTTAAAAAGAACAATTTAAATATGTTATTTTATAAAAAAGAGATAACACTCACAATTTTTTATCAAATACTAATTTAAATAAAAATTTTAAATTACGTATAAATTTAAATAATTCAAAAACTAATACATTTGAAAATAAATAAAAAATATTTTTTTTATTTAATAAAAAATATGCAAAATCCTAATTTAAATAAAATACAAGTAACACACCCGTTAATGCACAAGCGTATGGCTAATGATATTTTCCTTTTTTGGCAACTTTGATCCTTATTAATTCGCTTTTTTAAATTAATAAATTAGCGGTTTTTTTGTACAACAAAAAATTGTTTATTTTTATTTGTTTTTAATTATGCAAAAGTTAATTATAATTTCTTTTTAAACTAAAAATTTCTTGCGCGGGTTTTTCAACAAAAAACCACATTAGCATAAAATAATGTTCATTTGTTAATTTTGTTTTTTCAAAAAAATACTGTTTAAATATTGAACAAAAACAAATGTTTTAGTATTTACTGTAATTGAACCAAATACTTGTATTTATTTTATTTGGTTAGTAATGTAGTCACCCCTATTATTTTTATATACATACAGCATATCGAACACCGTAACAAATGTAGGAGAATAACACAGTTTTTAGCTATAAACGATACCATTGATCACAAAGATTGACGAAGCATTTGAATTTTTGTCAGAATTATTATTTTTAGCTTGAAAACTTTATAAGGCATACATATATATACCTTAAAATACCTTTTAAGCATTTCGGGTGTATCCTTTCACCTGTCTACCAAGGCAGAAACCCAGCTGTATCGTTGTACACTCGGTCTCTGCTGTCAGTCTAAATCCTTGAATACACCTAGTCTAGAATTCGCCACGTAGAAAAACAGTCAGAAATATTATTATTATTATAAATTGAGACAAGCATTACTTAAATTCACCGGATTATTATTATCTCAAAGACCCGTATTTAGTGTCAGAGAAACATTAAACTCTTGTCACCGGAGTACCCCTGTAACAAAATTTTTAATTGATTTAAAAATTAATTTTAAAACATGACTGTAACATTTATATGCAAGTACTTTTTACATTTAATTATAAAAATATTATAAATGGTAAATAATTTTTTATAGTAATAAACTTTATAAAAAATAAAATAACTCTTTTTAAATGTCAAATTGATTTCTTTAGCATAATTAGTAGATACTGAATACGGTATTGTTATTATAGTATTGTAAAAAAGATTTTTTTACAAAAAGGTTTTATAAAATTTAAATATTTATTTATCATTTAAAGTTAGTGTACACTAATACAGTTTTATGTATTTTGGTAACTATACATATACTATATATATATATATATATATATACTTATAGTGCATGATCTCCTGTCAAAATCAATGCACCATGATTTATTAACTTCTATAACTTTCAATAATTGCAATAAACACATTTAAATTTTATTAAAACATTTTCTAAACACCACTTTTGCAGTATTTATAAAAATATATATATAAAACATACTTTTCACTAATATTATTAAATTTTTACTTATATATATATATATATACAGAAAACCAAAGAATTTTGTATTAGTGTATTTATTATGTTAAAATACAAGTGCATAAGATATAAAACATTGTAATTTTTAGTTACTAAATAATTGTTTAAATTATACAATACAAAATACTTAATAATAATTGCAATCGCCTTTTTGTGTAACTACTTGCCTTAAGTGATTCAGTATACTCATGGTTAGTTAGGTTGTCAATGTAATGTCATGTATGATCTTGTTTAAAACAAAAAATAGGTTTAAAAAATATATTTTTCATTTAGATATATTTATGAATATTTTGTTTTCTTATGTTAAATATTTATTTAAGGTTGTGTAATGTTTAAATTGAATTTTTTGAATAAAAAAATGAATTAGGATAAAGTTAAAGTTAACTATTTCTAGATGTAACACAAAACTTTTTATTTAGTATTTAAATTTTATTTTTACTACTTTAAATGATTTACAAGAAATATTTTTTAACAACAATAACAAACGTGGACCCGCATTTGGTATTGGTAGTAGTGAGAATCGAACCTATATCTACCCAGGTTCAAGTCAAGCACTGTACCGCTAGACCAATTTTATAACATTATTGGATAATTGCACCATATAATGGATTTTTTAAAGTTTTGTAATTTGTATTGTATTGAAATTGTCAGCAATTAACAAATATATTTACTTTAAGTTAATTACTGCACATCTGTTCTATTTGAGTTAGGAATCAACAGTTTATACAATAACGATAACATTACATATCTTGGTCGTACATAGATATATTCACTTAAGGCAAATAAGACAACGTTAGTTGTAATGAAAGATTTGTTTTAAAGTCTATATGTGTCCTTTTTGCTAAAAATATTCATTATTGTTTTTTTCTTTTTAATGTTAGTCTAAAAACATTGTCAACTTTTTCAAAGTACACATAACACCAAGGGGTAAAGTACACAAACTATCAATTCAGAGTTTTACATGAACGCGAAAATTTGGTATAAATAAATCGTGTTGGTGTTACAGAAATAAATAAAGTTTTTAATTAGATAGTAGATAAGTATGAGTTCAAGTCAAACCTTAATACGAGTTGTTGTTTAGGTTTTTAATACGTGTCAATTTGCTAAAATATCTGTTTTGCACCAAACAATAATAAAGCAATAAAAACTAAATAATAGTAATAATATTAGTAGTAACAATAATTCGTCTGTTGTTGTTTGAACCAAATTTAAATAAATGTAACGTTTTACTTTATTATTATTTTACAATTATGTACAGGTGTTCAATCTCAAATAACGCTGGAACCGGGCGAAATGATTGAACTAGATGAAAATTATTTAATTACCAAACTTATCAAAACATCTCCCGAATTCGAAAGTAATCCAGTCGAAGCGGTAATTAATATTCAATCTTCTAATGATACATATGTACGTTTTACATTTTTAACGTGTTACTTCAGGTGGCGTTTTTTAAATAAGATTCTGTTTATACTAGTGTTAGAGTTAAGATTTGTATTACCTGTAATTTTGAACATATATATTTTCTTTAAGTTATGTGCACAAGTTGAAATTGTTAGGCTTTTAAAAGAGACTTAGATACAGCAATAAAGTAAGTAAACGTTTGTCTTTAAAACATTTAAAAATTAAAACAAAGATTAGCATTGTCAACATTAATAGTAGAAATTGGATTATTCATTATTTTAAAACTTTTTTGCTTTAAAAAGCATGGGACAATAAAATGGCTATAAGCATCGAAAAATATAATTTTATTTGAATTTTATCAAACTCCGTTATTGGAATTATACTTTCACTTCTTTGCCGTAATTAAATAAAATGGTGTCCTCTCGTTGTTTCTTCAACAATATTTTTTTGAATCACGATTGATAATTTTGTGCTAAAACCCTCCTCCTTTCTCAACCAGACTTGGAATTGGCTATGGTAGATATGGATTGCCCGCGATTTTCAATGTGCACAATTTTTGTCAATTAATGTTTGCTAGTTTAGCATATTGTCCTGTTTAAGTGAAAATCCAATGACACAATGAATAATTAAACGTTTGTTTTATTTTTTAAAAAGTACAACTGCACAATTATTATATATTATATTATACAAAACCCTTTTACTTTAAAAATAAGCATGGGGTAATAAGACAACAATTACAGCAAAACAACAACAAGGTCTCGTTGGCATTGAATATTCTGCACATCAAAGATAGAGCTTCTTTTCGGCCTTCACTCAACCCTGTCATCTATCTAACTTTGTCATCCAGATACGTGAGATCACTTTTTTGCCGTTGTTTGCCGGAATGGCGTCCTCTTGATTGTTTCCGTAGCAGTATACATTTTTTACAGAGGCCAAGTTGCTAACCCTGCGCTCAAACCCTCCTCCTTTATCCAGGCTTGAGACTGGCTAGATTGTATCATTTCTGATCCAAACAATAAATAATTTTTTTTAATTAGACTCATAAAAAATAGAATTAACCAACACTTTATTTGCAAATCAAATGTAAACACTCGCATCGGTCGTAAAATTTGAATTATTTGTAGTTTTTAACATGTTTAATCTTAAAAAAATAGGGTACCAACAAGTAAGTATTCTAGTTTTTCTTTTTTTAATTTCAAAAATTAGGAAAAGAACAACAAATGAATAATATAACTGCATTTTCTTTTTGAATAAAATCAAGTTAAAGTACTTTAATTGTAAAAATAAAACAGTACAAAAAATAAAATGTTTAGAATAGAACTTACATTAAATAGAATTAAATTAAAACACTTTAACTGTATAACAATTGTAAAAAAAGCGCTTTTAACCAACAATCCGCGCTGCTTAAAATTTATATCTTCTGGCCAGCCCCGTAATAGTTTAACAACTTGACCACTGTTATCCAAATATAAAATTGTTCAAATTGACATTAATTTTAGCATAATTTAATGGACTCCACTGAAGCTGGTCCCAAGTCCGGTTAGGAAAAGAGGAGAATTTGTGCTCAAGAGTGACAATCTGGCATTTGTAAAAATGTTACCAATAAAACAACAAGACGACATCATTTCATTGAACTGTGGCAAAAAAGTAAAAGTATGATTACGATGACGGAGTTTGGCAAAATCCGAATAGAATTTTAATTTTTGATATGAACGATGCTGAAAATCAAAAATGTAACCTACATTTATATTGAACTATTTTGTTGTTTTATATTATTTAAACAAAATTGGTAGTTTAGCAGTACAGCGCTCGACTTGGACCTAGGTAGGCATAAGTTTGAATCCAACTACTGACACTAAATGCAGGCCCACGTTCGGCTTTACTAAAATGTCCATTGTTGAAAGATGCCTTCTGTAAAATATTCAAAGTAGTAAAAATAAATAAAACAGACAAATAATAATAATAATAATAATAATTTAATAAAATGAGATGTAGATGTAATTTGATTAAAAACTTGAAACAATACAAATGCGTTACTCTATTAAATTATTTTTGTTGTTATATTTTTGTCAAATTTAAAAGCTTATGCTAAATGTGTTCGAAATTCAAATTCCCATAATGGGAGCGTGGAGTTGCAAATCGGAAAATTTGTTTAGGAAAATTTACCGACGCAAATGTCTCAAGGGCGAACCGATAGGATTTGACTCGGATCCAAAAAATAACAATTTGAAAAGTAAGTTATTAATTTATTTGGACGATTGATTTAAAATTTGGGAGCAGCGCACATTTTTAATTTCACATGATGCTAATGATTTTGAAGATTTAAGTAATACTTATAAAGTTTCAATTTCTTATAATGGTGATATTCACAACTGTCACCTCCACGTAGCACATTCTAGACTGCGTGTATTTAAGCACCTAAACTTACACAGTATGAACTGAGTGCACAGCAATATAACTGAATTTCTGTTTTTGTAAATGGATGCGAGATATCTCCAAGTATATGTATACTTTATGTAGCTGTTGGAATAAAAAGGATAATTTTAACAAAATATTTGACAACCTTGTCAATTTTTGGAATTTGTGCTAAAAGCGACTTCTACTGAAGTATCTAAGCCAATAATAATAATAATAATGCCGCCTATTAACCAAAAACTTTGTTATTTCTTTAAAGTTGTACAAACATTTACTGCAATTTGAGTATGCCGTATCTAGTCAACATTGCTTTGCTCTACGTAACAACACCAACAACAACAATTAAGCCACCTCTTTATTAGTTCCAAGTTTTCAAAGCATCACGTATAATTCCTCTCCATTGTTCACGGTTTTCGGAGGCGAGCACAAATATGTCGGTCCATTGACTTTGCCATTGTTTCCAAGATATAGTCCCGGCGAAAATAAGGTAAAGATTGTCTCGAACAGCGTCCATCCAAGTACGTTTTTGACCACCTTTCCTTTTCTTTCAATCGGCATTTGGACAAGCCAAAGTTACTGAACGTGAGATTGCATCTAGAGTTTTACGAAGAACGTTACCAAACCAGCGCAATCTGCGTTGTCGCGATACCAAGGAAGGAAGTTCATGGAATTGGAGGTCATCTCGAATTTGGCGGATACTGATCTTTTTTGTCCAGTCTCTTGATATGGATGATGCAAAATGAGTATTGTGCCAAATATACCTGAGACATCTTGCTTCAAATTTGTTAAACTTCAAGATCTCAGACCCTGTAAGAGTCCAGGTTTCAGCTGCGTACAGAAGCACTGTGCGAACCAATAAAGAGAAAATGTTTATCTTTGTCTTTGGGTTGATGTTTTTTCGTCTCCATAATGGATTAGCAAGTTTTCCAAACGCAGCAGCAGCCAAACAAATTTGTCGATTTACTTTGTTAGAAGAACCTCCGTCAGAAATAATCGAAGAGCCCAGATACGTAAATTGCTTTACATTGGGAAGCACAACATCATTTAATATAATCCTCGCATCAGGAGCCTGTGACGTCATGATGACTGATTTTTTGGGATTGATCTTCAGGCCATATTCACCGGAAACGATCACAAGAAAATCCAATGCTCTCTGTAGTTGATCTTCATTTTCAGCTAGCAGAATAGCATCGTCGGCGTATTCTAAGTTGGTGATGGACTTTGTACCAACATACACGCCTTCCATTTGTCCAGAGACCTTGGCAAATATAGCATCAATTGCATAGTTGAACAAAAGTGGAGCAGCCACACAGCCTTGACGGACACCACTGCAAATTTCAAATGGCTTTGTAGTAGATCTGTTGTAATTGCTGATTATAGCAGTTGAGTTCTTGTACAGAGCACGTAGGAGATTTACAAGTTTTATCGGAGTTCCATCACGTAACATAGCTATCCAGAGTCGTTTTCTGTTCAGCGAGTCAAAAGCTGAAGAGTAGTCAATGAACGCTACATACGTAGAACGCTGAAACTTTACCTGAAATTCAAGAATGCGTCAAAGCGTATAAATTTGATCGATCCATCCCATACCAGGAAGAAAACCCGTTTGATTAAGACGAGTGGTTTTCTCCCTCTCCGGGCGGATCCGTTCAATTATTGCTGAGGTGGCAATTTTGGCAGCTATGCAAAGTAAGCTAATGCCTCTGTAGTTAGCAGGTATTTGCTGATCTCCTTTCTTGTAAACAGGAACAATAGTAGCACGGTGCCAGTCTTCACGGCACTGCTCAGTTGTCCAGAAATCCGTTATGATGCCATATAGATCTTCAGCAAGTCTCGAGGGACCTGTTTCCTTTTACTTTACCAACAGATTATATTATTGCTATTACCATTTCCTAATTTTAATATAATGCTTTATAATTTAAAGTATCGATACATAACCACATTATTACAACGTTCTTTCTATTATTTATTATTTATTTATTTTATGTTTGTCACTTTGAATGTTTTACTGAAAACATTTTTCAGTAGTGGGCATTTTAGCGAACCCGAACGTGGGCCCGCATTTTCGTGCCGGTGGTGGGATTCAAGCGCTATACCGCTAGACCACCCCGGAACATCAAATCATTTTGTTTTCTGATTATATGTTATGCCAATAGTGTAAAAGTAATTTTTGTGTACTTTAAAATGCTAAATATAGGTCTGTTAAAGTATTTTTTCTACCTTAAATATTTTAAGGTAAACATTATTCAGCAGTGGACATTTTAGCAAAGCTGAACATGGGCTCACATTTGGTACCGGTAGTAAAGATAAAACCCATACCCACCCAGGTTCAAGTTGGGTGCCGTACCATTAAACCACTCCGGCACTAAGCTAACTATAATAATAATAATAACTAATAATAATAGTAGTAGTAATAATAATAATAATAATAATAATAATAATAATAACAATAATATAATTTAATTGTTTTTCTACAGATACAAATTTCCAATTAAACAAATTGTTTCTCCAAGATCCATCGTCTATTGTCGACGGTACAAGTACGTACGTCGAAGTGTACCCTGGAAATTCAGTGTCACAATTTGTACCGCCGTGTCCTAAAATTCGTCAATTTTGTGACAAGTCCGTTGGATTTCCCGTCTTGGCCAAAATGACCCAAGCTGAACGAGATTTTTTTATTCAAAAACCGCAAATGACAATACGCATTGTTATGGCGCTCAACGAATTTAAACCGTTCCACGAGGAAGCTGTACGACGAATTCGCAAACGAGTTCCTCGTATCAACAATCTCATTATTCCCAAATTTAAATTCGTTATTACGAGTTTAAAACAACGATTGGTTAAAGGTTGGAATTATTTTATTATAATTATTTTTACTACGTTGAATGTTTTAAGAAAAAAAACATCTTTTATCTGTAGACATTTTAGCAAAGCCAAACGTGGGTCCGCATTTTGATGCCAGTAGTGGATATCCATATATATATATATATATATTAAGATACACAAATTATTTTTAAAACACAAAAAAGTTACCATTTTTATACGTGTTTAAATATTTAAGTTTATAATAATAGGAAGAAAAAAAAGAAACAATTGTTCTATCAACATGTTTAACTTTGAAGATTGTGCATATTGAAAATTAAAGTGCTAATCGGATTTTGCTTAATTCCGTCATCGGAATCATGCTCCTTTTACTTCTGTGTTGTAGTTTAATAAAATGGTGTCCTCTTGCTGTTTTTTCAATATGTTTTGGCTAATCTTGAGACGATAAAAAGGTAGGCATAAAAAATTAACTACAAATTGCTCCAAAAAATCAAAAATTTTTAATTAAACTAGACTGTGTCTTGTTTTAGAGTAAAATAAAGAGTAAACCTAAAAGTTTACTTACTTAATTTTTACAATCAACTCTATCAAAGTACATGTTATAAAACAATTTTTTTAATTAATTTTGTTAAAAGAAAACGCCAATTTTTTGTGGTAGGTTGGATTCCTAACAATGCAATGAGAAATTTTTATTTTTAATTACATTAGAGTTTGAATTAATTTTTTTTGTAATAAACTATTTTGTTTTTCTGTCAACCATTTAGGCAATTCATCTTGTGATCCAGATTGGCAACCTTGTGACGCTCAAACTTGTATTCCTTCGTCACTCTGGTGCGACACAAAAAACAATTGTCCTTTGTGGCAAGACGAAGGAGCACATTGTCAAGTAAATGGTACGTCTATGTTTTAATTATTTTATTTATTTATTTTTACTACTTTCAGTGTTTTACGGGAAACGCATCTGTAGACATTTTAGCAAAACCAAACGTAAACCCTCAGTTAGTCCCGGTGGTAAAATTTTAACCTATATCTAGTCTAGCGCTGTACTACTAGACTACTTGGGTACAAATTATAGTGCCGGTACTACAGGCGATCCGTCGTTCGACTTTGCTAAATGTCCACCAGCTGAAAACTGTTTTCCGTAAAACATTCAAACAATAAGAACCAAATAAACAAATAATAAAAGTATGAACAATAAGCGTAGAAAGGTAATAGATTTTTATGGCTATTCGGTAGCCTGACGTTTTGTTAAAATTGCATTATTATTATTATTATTATTATTATTATTATCATTATTACAAAATGCTTTTGCTTGAAAATAAGCATGAGCAACAAGATAACAGTAACAGCCAAAAAACATCAACAAAGTTCCACAATTTAAAAAGAATTGGGGGCAGTAAAATGATTCCATATTTTTAAACATTTTGTCAAGTGTTTTGTTTGATTCCACTTAAAATATTCAATTCAATTAGATCTTCCTAAATAGTTTTTAGCCATATAATCTGTAGTCTACCACAACCCTTCTTTTCCATCATCAGTTGTCTATTCCAAAACGGTACTTTTTTATATTTTGGGCGGTAAGTAATTTTCTTTGTCTAATCAAAGATCGAGCTTCCTTTCGACTTTCTGTTATCTGGGGTCGTGTTATCAGTTGTTTACAGTTGTTAACTGAAATGAAGCCTTTTTATTGTTTCTGTAACAATATACATTTTTGCAGAGACTAGATTACTAAACTTGCGTTTAAACCCTCATCTTTAATGGAATGTTCATTCTATTTACTTTCACTATTTTTTATGTTTCGACGGCAAACGCATCTTTCAGCAGTTGATATGTTAACGAAGCCGATTGTGGGCCCGCTAGACTACTCGGGTACAGATATTTATTGCATGTTTATATACAATAATAACATTTTTGTCTTTGTGTTGTTTGATTAAAGACGTTGCAACCGAAGGAGGACGAAAAAGCGGCTATGAGTTGCGCAAAGAAGAAGAAGAACGCGAGGCTGAAGAAGAACGCCTGGCTGCTCAAACGCTGCATCTATCGATTTTAGGCAGTTTGAGTTTGCTGCTTTTGTTGGTAACTTCAACGTGCATCAGTAAGTTGTTGTCTTTCCGCCCCCCCCTCTACCTCCCACCTATTTATTGTTCTATCGTATTTTGTAGACACTGAAGTTTGTGAAATGTACAATGTTAAGTATGAGAATCGGCTTTTAATGGGAGGTCAAATGACTGTCTTTGTGAGTATAAGACCAACATTTTCAGATACTTGTGTCAGACAGGAACAATTCGAATGTTGGGAACATAATAAAATTAAATAATGAGTGACAGAATTACTGACCAATTGTGTTTTATTTTCATTGTTTCTTTTTGGATAGGTTTATTATTAATATGAGACTACTTTACAAATAAATGCCCGGGTGGTTCAGCAGTACAACGCTCAACTCGAACATGGGTGGGCATGGATTCAATCCCCACCACCGGCACTAAATGCGGGCCCACGTTCGGTTTTGTTTAAATGTCTACTGCTAAAACATGTTTCTCGTAAAATTATTGAAATGTTTTTTTATTATTTTGTAATTGACACATAATTTAACACTTTTATCGCACTCTTTCCTTGCTTACAATAATGGTGTAAAAATGTTCTCGCATATTTGATAATTGACTGTAATTCTACTACAAAATTCATAAATTAACAATAACAGTCATAAATGTATCCAGATGCGGTACATCGCTGAACTCAAACTTCAGTCGGCATGAATTCGAGCAGTGCCACCGGCCTTGATTTAGCTTCGTTAAAATGTTTACTTGCTGAAAAATATATTTTACTATTTTAAATGCTGTACAATAAAACATCTTTCAGCAGTAGACATTTAAGCACAGCCGAACGTAGGCAGACATTTGGTGCCGGTGGTGGGAATCCAACCCATATTCATCCGGGTTCGAGTCAAGCGCTGTACTGCTGGACCAACCCGGCACATAAAAAATTGATTGTTAATTTATATTTCTCTCACTACTTATTTGCTCCCCTCCGCCTCAGTTATGACTATTCGTCAGCGTAGAAAGGATCGCATTCGCCAACTAAACAAAGTCAAAGAAATGTTAAAACAATCGTCAACCGAACAGCTGCTTTTGGCCGAAAAATCGCCTACTTTCATTCGTCCCAACCATGTTAGTTCGACAAGCAAAATTGCCAACCCAACCGACTATTTATCAGCACCGAATCACAAAAATACAAACGATTTGCGTCTTGCAACTAAAGCGTCGTTTATTTATCCCGATAAAAAATCGGGTAAAGCTTTAGACAATGCCATAGTCCCCGCTTGTACGACGTACAGTTTTAAACAAATGACTCCTATATCAAACAGTACGGACAGTATTGACGCTCCGTTGCTATGGCAACGCAAGAGTAATATGAATGACGACAGGCAACACATGTCAAAAACGCCAATAAAACAAAATTTGACAAACGTTTCGAGTAAATTTTATTTGGGCGAAGTTGATCCAGAACAATTTACTTCGGGATCGTCTTCATCGCCGTATTATCCAAACAAACGAAATACGTATCAAACCCCGACAACGCCCAACATAAATGTGGGGTCTAGGGAAGATTCAAAACATCGCAATTTAAATTTGACTGCTGGTAAATCAATGGGGATAAGAACATCAAAAGTATCACCTAAACTTAGTCCCGATATGAATAAATTAGGTAATTCATATTTTTTAAATGATACAGATACTACAATGTTTTAAATATAGAAATGCACACCACAGCATCGTGCCTCCATAGCTCAGTGGTTAGAGCACTGGTCTAGTAAACCAGGGGTCGTGAGTTCAATTCTCTCTGGAGGCATCGCGGTTTTGGCCTGTTAATCTGTGATTTTTATTTCGTAAAAGATTATTTTATTTTTTTGAAATGCTGCTAATAAATTAATTCGTCAGATTTCATCCTTTCTTAGCAGTTTTCTTTCATTAAAAATACAGGTTTCCGAACATAATACTGTTTTTTTTCTTATGTATACAATATTGTATATTATTATCTAAGTTTTACTGTATACAACATTTTTTTATTTTTAAATAATATGTCTTTATTTTTTTATTTATTAATATACATTTATCAACTGGCTATTATTAATAAATATTTTAGTTTAAAAAGTATACTACTTATAAATTAATATAAGTAACATCATATATATTCTTAAAATTCTAAGATTTTTTAGTAAGTAAATTGCTGAAACTCCACAAATAATATTGTACGACTTTATACAAAGTACACACTGGTTTGTTTTAATTTAAAATTTATTTATTTGTATACATTCTTAAATAATTTCAGGTTATAAAACTGTTGTAACCAAGGAGTCTCCTGGCCTGTCAAACACCCTCCTTTTCAAACAAGTCACTCCTACCATTTTCGCAAATATGTCTCCAAGACAACGAAAAAAGCTATCGACTCACAAATCGCCCAAAAAAAGATTAACCTCTATCAATCGTACGCAATCCTGGGGTGGTGGTCTCAAATTAGCTGGAAATGATCGCATCAAAGCCGAAAGTCGCTTTGGTGCCGCTCAATGTGTCGAATCTCCGTCGAACAGTTTAAACCCCATGCGACCTGTTTCCAAATTGAATTCCATTCCCAAATGTCAAATTTATTCGACCTTGACAAGTCAGGACAATTTAGTTGACAATTTTCAGTGGATTTCTACATGCCTGAGTATGCCCAATGTCAACCATCAACAACACTACCACAATCACCAACAACGACAAAATGTCGAAATGGAGTCGTATGTTGTGCAGAAAAGTGCCCAAAAAACTGTCAAACCACCACAAGCCAAACGACCACGTATTACGGCCAAACAAGAATGGATCCGAACACCTGTGAGTAATGAATTTAGAATGTTCAAACCGAACGACGAAGCTGACGACGACGGAAATGAAAAGTCGCGCTTGTTGACGTACAAATTTACGCCCCTTGAATTACGCAAAAATTTGCCACATAATTTTAATAAAATGTACGAAATGGAAAGTTGGGGCGATCAAATTCATGGTACAGTTGTTATATCCGACACCAATAGACGTGGTCAAGATGTTAATGATGATAGTGAACCAAATTTATATCAAGGTAAAAAATGCGGTTAGTTGATGGATTTCAAATTTGTTTGTTTGTTTGTTTGTTTGTTTGTTTGTTTGTTTGTTTGTTTGTTTGTTTGTTTGTTTGTTTGTTTGTTTGTCTGTCTGTCTGTTTGTTTTTACGTATGTAATTGTACTTGGTGTTAAAGATGTTGCATAACAAAAATTGAGCTTCTCTTTATCTTTTACATTCAATCCTGTCATTGTAATCATGCTCTTTTCACTTATTTTATGGAATAACGTGGTGTTGGTGTTTGTCTAACATTAATTTATTTCAAAGAGGCCCAAATACTCTCTCCTTTTTAACGAGACTTGAGATTGGCTGCAATAAAATTAAATGCTTGAGTTAAATACTTTCTAATTAGCTACTGTTAATTTTTTGTGTTTGATAAAATGTCGACAGATAATGTCTGGAGATAAAGTTTTTAAAATAAAAAATATCATAATTATGCAGCTTTACAGAAACGTTACCGGTTGAAAAAGAATTTATGTAAAATACTTTATCTTCAACCTACGTGTAAGCTAATATTAAAACATAATATATATAAAATGCACGTTTTGTTTAACCCTAATACGTTTAAAATAATTAAACGACATAAAATTTTAAATCAACATGTTCATATTATTTAAAAATTATAGAAATGTAATTAAATGTAAAATGGCAATACAATAAAAGTTCTTCAATAGTTCCAACTTCGCATAGCATCCCGAATTCTTATACAAAAAAGGTTGTCAAATGCAAATTGAACTTGAGGATAAGGAAATAAAGCTTTTTGGCTGGCATGCAACGATGCAAGTGTTCACAGGAATTGATGGAAACTGAGGGAAATGGAGGGGGTTGACGCCGGTTAACGAATCCACAAACCTAACCGTCCATGTCAAATCATAATGTGAATTACAGCCATCACAACAAATGCCGTAAAAAAGTGATTTTTTAACTAAAACATTTCCAGCTATTACATAATATACCAAAACCGTCACTTCAATTATAAAATATACTAAATTATATAATAATTTAAACACAAGTGTATTTTTATAGGTACATGTTGTAACTAGTAAAAAATTACATAAAATATTAACTGGCTCATAATCTAAGATTGAGTAAAAGTACCAACATAACACATAGCGTCAAATATTATTTTAAAATGCAAAGCGTATCTCATTTTTAGAATTACTAAATTGTTTTAAGTATAATTTGCTACAAAATATTAAATAATCAATATGAAAGCTTGTGTTTATAACTACTTGGCTTAGGTGTTTTGGTATGCTCTTGGTTAAAATGGTGATATAGTTACTGTTATATTTTACTATAAAAATATCACTGCTTAAATTGATTAATATAATTTTCTAAATAAGAGTTATTTAATACTGATTTGTCGCTTAAATATTTATGTTTAAACATGAAATTTTAAATTCGCACAAAATATGTTAAACACAATAACTTATTTTAATTTGCAGTATACTAATCCTTTTAAGTCAGTGTTTTATTGTCTACAATTAAAATTAATTTATATTAAATAATTGTTTATTTTGCCATTATAAATTATACTCCTGATGCTTTCTTTTTGTTATAAAAATCAACAAAACTTTCTGTAAATAAAAAGTTTAAACATATTATTATTTTTGCTTCTAGCTAGCGAATAACAAAATTTGTATTAATCATGTTTTCTAATTTAAAAAATTAATGCATTTTATTGTTTCAAGTTACACAATATTTTTAAGAAAATAAACAAAATGTTATTAACAACATTAATGTCATTTTTAAATCGTTTTAACAAAATATACGGCATGTTTAATGTACATTTTTATGCAAATATTAATTTTTAACTTAAATTTTTTAACAAATCAATATTTTTAAGTAAAAACCAAAACAACATTTTGAAACCTGGTTACAAGGTAAAATCGTATTTTAAATTAGAAAATATATACCTTTATAGAACTATTTTACAATAATATATATATATATATATATATATATATTTAATTTTAATATATTTTTTAACATAAATTAATTTTTCTAATTTAAATTAAAATTTTTATTATAAGGTAACAACAACGTTAAATTTTGTGTTGTAGAAACATGAACTTAGAGAATTAAAATATTTTTTAATTAATGATTTTCAGCATATAAATTAATAATTTAATATTAATTATAATAAAAATGTAAATTGCTCTAAGTAATTCCGTTTTAATAGAAGTAGCTTTAAAATATACTTTTTATACAGACTCAACATTGTTAAATAAAGCAACTATTAAGTACTTTACATTATTTTTAGTTTTATATATTTATTTTTACAAAAAAAAACAATCGGATATAACAAATTAATACCCTTGTAGATTTTTGCAGTATTTGTTGTGATGGTTGTAGTAGAAAACTTAAGTCAAGTGTAAAACCTATTTTCTTAACATAATTATAATTTTTAACACTATAGATAGTTCCAATGATTGCGCTACAAATTCTGTGGATGACAACGAAGCAATTCTAACTCGGCACCGTATTAAAGATGGCAATGACAATATGGCTGATGATGATGACGACGATGATGATATGGATGACGATGATGAGGAAGAGGAGGATGATGATGACGAAAGCAATTCAGAAGCGGTAGCGGAAAACGACGATTTAAAAGAGTCGTCTTTAAACGACTTCAGCAATTCGGATCAATTGTTTTCTACCAATTCGGAAATGTCGCAAATTTTGTACGATAGTCAATTTCGTGTTGCTTGTAAAATGAAACCCAAACAATCTGGATGTGTATACGAATACGAGGCATGACATTTTACTATTTGTCTTCTTCTTCTTTTTTTCTTACTATTATTATTATTATTATTATTATTAAAGTGCCTCCAACAAAACCCAATTATGTAGAGTGTATCAAAATATATGTTGCCATTTTTATCAAACTTGTGCTTTTGTACATTTTATCTTATTGTAGAACATGTAATTACTCATTTATACACACACACTGCCTTAGCTTGCCTTATTTTTTGAAAAAAGTATAATTGTCAATGTTCTTTTTTAATCTATTCTATGCATACTACGTAGAGCGTATTGATTATTATTGTTATTATTACTATTATTATTATTATTATTATTATCATTATGTAATCACAATCGGTATAGAAAAAAAATATTTTCTTGTTTGAAAAAAACCCACTAACGTGTAATTTTAAAAACCGTGTTTAAAACGCATTTAATAGTTCTTTTTGCCATATACCAAAATAAAATGGAAAAATTTCATCATTTAAAAACATTTTAATGTAAAACTGACACAAGCCTGGTGAATTAATGTAAATTTTATTATTACGAAAAGATTTGTTGGTACATTTTGAAAAACAATTAAATTCATTCATGTCTGGCTGTTTATGGAATAGGAGAATAAAATTGTACAATAAGGAAAAAAGTGTAAATTATTGTTCTTCTTCTTCTTCTTCTTCTTCTTATTATTATTATTATTATTATATGCAAAATTTATTGCTTTCACTATATATATATATATATATATATATATATACTAGATTATTAGAAATTTACATTAAATTTAGAAATAATTGTAATAAATATAGTTTATTGATTAAGTTCAATATATATATATATATATATATATATATATATATATATATATATATATATATATATATATATATATATATATATATATATATATATATATATATATATATATATATATATTGTTATATCTAAATTTATTACGTACGTATACATTAAATTTTGTTATGTAATAAAAATTAAATGTTTAAAAAAACTATGTACATGTAAAAATGTGTTGCTGAAAATTATATAAATTGCTCTTATTCTTATTACCCATAATGTATTAAGTATACATTTAGTATTATATATATATATATTATATATATATATATATATATATATATATATATATATAATTTTTAAACTTTTAGGAAGGCAAAACAATTGCATTAATAATGTAATAAAATACAAAACAGTATTTTAAAAGTGTGTTTTTATTTGAATTAAATCTAGAAGTATGTAGCATCGTATTTTTGCCTCCAAATGAATTACGTAAATTGCAATAGGCAGATTACAAATAATTAGTTTTAAACAATTTTAAAGCTCCTTTTATCATCTTAAATTGCTAAAACGTATTTTTATTAATTGGTGTAAAAATGATTTTGACACTCTATTTCTACTTAAGTTCCACCACTAGCGCTGAACGCAGGCTCTTAATTAGCTTTAATAAACATGTCCACAATATCGATATTTTTATTATTATTATTATTATTATTATTATTATTATTATTTGCAGTAGTAGGATTACTATTATGTTCAGTCTTTTAACATATTATTTCCAATACATTATTATTATTATTATTATTATTATTATTATTATTACTATTATTACTACTACTACTACTACTACTACTACTATACTACTACTATTATTACTATTATTATTATTGCTTGAATACATAACAAAAAATATTTTCCTGTAAATGGATATTTTTACTAAAGCCAAACAATAACCTGCATTTAGTGACGGTGGTGACACTAAAACCCATGCCTACTCAAGTTCGAATCCAGCGCTGTTCCACTAAATCATCCTGTAAAAAGTTATTTTTAATAAAATACCCATAAGTCAAAATTAACCAAACTAATAATTACAGCTTTTATAGTTTAATTGTTCTGTTAAAATTGACCCCTATTCCGTATTGAAGAGTAGATCCAGCAACACTACATGTGTATAAACTTCGTTATTACTAAATCGACAATAAACAAAACAATTTATAAAGATACATTCAAGTGTTGGAAAAACTAACGTTTACTGTGCAAAATAGGGACATTTACTTATTGTTTGATGCCTCATTAAAGGATAAATAAATTCAACTTTAGCCAAGCTGTTAATATGTAATTTTTTGAATTACTTCGATTTTATAAAACTGTAATTATTGTTAAAAACTAAAGATTAATTTTGCAAAATTGCATTTTAGCAAGCTTTAAAAATGTTTTTTGTTTTTTTTAATTGCAAACTTGTAAATGTAACATTTTACTTTGTATATTGTCTTCTATTCCAAAAATTTACTTAAATGACTGGATCGGGTTTCCTAAACTAGCATTCTTTTTATGAATATATGCTAAACTCAATTAATCTATTTGTTTTAGAAATTTAAAGCATTGGGTTCCCTTTATAATTCCAAAACAAAAATAATAGAAGACGTAAACTGTGAAATGAATTCATTTCGTATATTCTCTTTAGTTACAAACATATAAACAATCAGTATATATATACATAAAATTATATGATGTAATTAACTTAATATTAATAACTACATATACATACACATACGCAACATGCATATGTTAAGTCCACGCTAAATTTAATGAAGTTACAAATTGTTTTTGTACACAAAAATGGGTTTTAATGTGTGAAAGTAAACAGATTCAAGTGTTTTTAACATATTAACGGTTTGAGAGGTTATCAACACTTTAAAACAATCATTAAAGTTAATTCGGTGTTTTGTTTGAACCAAGTGACGTAATATTGACGAAATGCACATACGTTCAGTTGAGTTGAACTCTTTTTCAATCCAATTGGGAATGTATTCTTTAGCCCGTTCAGATAAGCGACGAGTTGTCCTACCAATATATTTGTCACCGCAACTGCAAGTGAATTGCTAAATACAATGGGAGGTGAAGAAAATTACATTATCTGTTTTTATGTTGGGCAAAGACAGACCCGTTGTGGTACATAGCATTTTCAATTGGGTCAATGAGTATGTCCTTTTCATCGCACTTTAAGCCTAATTTTTAAAAGGTTTATTACATTATCTCCTTTGAAAGGCAGTTTTATAAAAACCGGTTTGTTTTCGTTTCCAACTTTTCTTTAGTTGTGAGTGACTTTGAATAGAAATTGATAAAATCTTCAGAATATCCGTTATTCATTAGAGTTCGTTTAATGGTTTTTAATTCTTTATCAATAGAGTCACTTAAACATATTCTTTGTATACGGTTAAATAATGTTTTAACTAGTGGACGTTTTTGTTGAATCGGTTGGAAACTTTGAAATGGAGATATTGACCCGTCCAGGTAGGCTTACGATTAATTTTACGTTGAATCGACCCGTCATTTCTTCGTGTCAGTGTTACGTCCAAAAATTGATTGTATCATTTTTTCAAGCTCCCATTTGATTTTGATATTGGGATGAATGTTGTTAAAGATTTGCAGCAATTGATAAATGTTTTGTTTATTGTGAGCAACAATAAATGTGCTATCAACGTACCGTTTGTATACAACCATATATTTGATTACTCTTTTTTATTAAATCTTTGATTTTTGATAAAAAGATGTTCGCCAATGTTGGTCCTAACGGATTTTCCATGGCTACCCCATCCGTTTGAATATATGATTTACCACAGAAATTGAATCTGATATTTTTTGTACAAAGTAGAATCAGTTCTTGCAGATATTCAACCGGAATTTTGGTTTTGATTTCATTTGACATGATATATCGCTTAAATAATTCACAGTTTCTTCTAAAGGTACATTTGTGAATAGTGACTCACTGTCGATCGAGGGTATTATTTTGTTCCGAACATTTAATGTCTCAACGTGATCAATAAATTCAAATGTATCTTTCAGATTATTTACATTCATATGCTTTTCAACAGGATCGATTATTTGCTTAAGCCATTTGGCTAATTTATGATATGGTGAATTGACCATTGATAAAATTGGTCTAATGGGCACATTATCTTTGTGTGTTTTTGGTGGTCCACAAAGTTCAAGTGTAAGGCTACTAATTGTTTTTAATTGTTGAAATTCCGACTCATTGATAAAATTGTGTAACATGAGAATTAGGAGTTTATAATTTATTTGCTTTTCAATTGAATTAATGTTGACCTTGGTGAATGTGGGCTTGAATTTAGACACATCATTGAGAATATTATTTGTTTCTTGGATATATTCATTCTTGTTCATAATGACTGTGCCGGATAAATTGGTGGTGGTGTTTGTGTTTATGCTATTGCATTCAGCGTCAAAATCAGTTTGTAATAATTTGCTTGATAACCGTTTCTCAGTGTCACGACGGGCTTTCTTTGTAATATAACTGAGAATTGAATGAACTTGGTTTGATATACAACAGGAAATTGACTGAGTGAGTTTTTTTGTATTGTTCAATTGCCATTGAAGAGGATTCCATGTAGGATAATGAACGTATGTGCACTTCGTCAATATTACGTCACTTGGTTCAAACAAAACACCGAATTAACTTTAATGATTGTTTTAAAGTGTTGATAACCTCTCAAACCGTTAATATGTTAAAAACACTTGAATCTGTTTACTTTCACACATTAAAACCCATTTTGTGTGTACAAAAACAATTTGTAACTTCATTAAATTTAGCGTGGACTTAACATATGCATGTTGCGTATGTGTATGTATGTGTAGTTATTAATATTAAGTTAATTACATCATATAATTTTATGTATATATATACTGATTGTTTATATGTTTGTGACTAAAGAGAATATATTTTATTTTTATTTTATTTTATGTTTTCTGCTTCGAATGTTTTACAAGAAACATTTTTCAGCAGTGGACATTTTAGCGAAGCCGAACGTGGGCCCGCATTTTAGTGCCGGTGATGGGATTCGAACCCATGCCCACGGAGGTCCGAATTCGAGCGCTGTACCTCTAGACCACCCGAAATGAATACCTGTTATTGTCTAAATTAGGTTTTTTTGGTAGATGATAAAACCAACCAAGGGAAAAAGTCTCGAAAAAGGGAACCAATAAGAATTAGATAACCTTTTATGAGTGTGTAATTACTCATAAGTTGGGTACAGGAAAGTTTCTCAATGTGTGACCAAATTTGCACAATGACGCAATACAAATCGTATAGTATTAGCTAAATATTAATTTTTACACCTTATATACATTTCCAAGGTTGAAAAATCCCTTTTGATAGAAGAGTGCACCAACTCACTCATAAAGGTTGACCAATAGAATTTTAAATTTAATTTCCATGATTGGTTTTATCATTTACCTTTTTTTCAATTTATTAAAAAACTTTTTCGAACCGTCTATTAGAAAATAATTGTTGACGCCAAATATTTTGCACATTAAAAATTGAACTTTTCCTTGGCGAAGTGTTCGATACGATGGCGTGCATTTAGCGACGTGTTGGTGGTAATGGCATGTAAATGTAAGTAGATGTAAGTACGAGTGTGTTGTTGGCTGAAGCAGGTCTAGCACAGGACAGCAATGAGTTGAACATGTGGTTGGTAGTTGTAGAAGAGAGCGACTGACTAGGAGTGTAGTGAAATTGGTGGAGGATAAGGCGAAGTATAGTGATTGTATTGGTGTGACTAGGTGAGTTGATAGATGGAAATGCTAGACGAGCGGCCGGTCGAAAGCAAGGGTTTGCGTTCGTGTTTGGCAGGCGTATGGACCAAGGGTTGGGTGAGAGTAGGGTCTAGATGGGGGTTGTAAGGCAGTGGACAAGGCATTTGCAAGGAGCCTTTTGGCGAACTTTGTTGGCAATCTACCACGTCCCAAGGACGCGGTTTGAAAAAATGAGACTAGACTCATTGTTTTGTGCCTCCCCACGGAAATCTTTGTAATAGACGAAAGATTTATCTGCATTTAAGGAAACAGTAGAGTGTTCCTTTACTGTATTTTTTTAAAATAGTGTCATTTTGCTGTTTTTTAATTAAGACTGCTAACTAAGCACTTTATTTCTACTTATTTCTTAACTAGATATTGCATAATTACATATAATTTAATATTTAAACTATTGGTTAATTAATTATTGTTTACTGTAATTTAGCTTTACTATGTTTTATTAGAAAAATAATCCTTTTAACTAAAAATATGTAAGTTTTGTGATATTAAATGTTACTGTTTACGTTATTTTAAAATATTTTTTTCTGTAAAATAAACTATTTTTCACAAAAGTAGGGAATTAAAACTAATTCATGTTTTTATTTAAATTTTCTGATAAAAATAATTTTTCAACAACATTAACAAAAACATTTTAAATAGAAAAAAACATTTAGATTAGGTTTTTGCAAATATTTTAATAGATAAAATTAAAATTAAATTACTAAATATTATATTAAAAATATCAATAAGAAATATTTTTAATGATACTCTAAATAATTAATGTTATACCTTTTATCTACTTACAAATCAATAAGTAGTATATATTTTAAACAATTTATTATAACAAATTTTAACAACAATATTTTCTTAATAGGGCTGCCTTTCATATACATTATATATGGTACATATTTTTAATACTTTAAATGTTTTCAAAAAACATTTTCAGCAGTAGACATTTTAGCAAAACCGAACAAGAGACGCATTTAGTGCCGATGGTGGAGATCGAACCCATGCTCACCCAGGTTCGATTTGAGTGATGATTACCTCTACATATTTAAAATTCAAAACTAAAAACACTATTATTAATTTTTTTAAACTAATACATGTTTATTTAACATTTTTACTTATTTAAAAATTTTACATAATTAGTTCATTAATTTCTAATATTTAACTAGCTAAATTCAAATACAGTTATTTAAAATATAACTTCTATTATTTTCATTTATTCACATTTAAATTTATGTAATTATTAAATGCAAAAAAATAATTAATACATTTATTTTAGTTAAAAAAATTTAATAATTTAACTTATTCCATTTGTGTTATGTCTTGTTTAATTTCTCAACAAATTGATATTTTAGAATAGTCAGATTCACTTGAAAGGGTTCTTTCACTTACTGAACCGGTGGTAACATAGCAGAATTTGAAGACACTAGACAATTAGAATTGATCAGAATCACTATAAGTAATAAATTTACAAGGCTAAAGTCATCCACCCGTAGATCAGTAATTTAAGGCGCTGGCCTGACACCAGCAAAAGCATAGATTCAAATTTGTATGTGTTTAAAACTTGAAAGGTATGCGCTGCTGATGATTCCATATAAGGATAAAACAGCTGTACAGTGCTCCTGGTTGACTTTAAAACCTGGTGGATTTATTATTCAAGTAAATCTGACAACTTTAATTTAACAATTCTAAAACAAATAATCCCTTAGAAAACCCATTAATATTTATTGATATTTATTGAAGCTCTAAACGATGGCAGTAAAACCTTCTGAACTACAATTGTCGCAATAATTACTTTTATCATTGTAAAAAAAAGATTAATCAAACAAAAATATAATATTTTTGTTAGCACTAATTTACTGTCAACTCTACCGTAAATAGGTCCCAAGTCCGGTTGAGAAAGAAGGAGGGTTTGAGCGCGATATATATTACTGTAGAGACAACAACAAGAGAACACCATTTGATTAAACTACAACAAAGAAGTGAAAGCAGCATAATTCCGATGACGGGGTTTGACAAAATCTGAATAAAATTTTGGTATTTGATATGCACAATCTTTAAAGTCAAAATTTTTATGTACAATCTTATAAAACAATCTTGTTATCCCATGTTTTTTTTTTGATTATCCATCAGTAACACAATTACTTCTGTCAACTGGAGTACACATTTACCAAAACATCTACTTAAGAGTTTATTCAACACCATTGTAGCCGATTCCAAGTCTTGTTAAGAAATAAATGGACTAGAAAATAGGGTTAGCAACCTGGACTCTGTAAAACTATTGCTAAACAAACAAACAAACAAACAGCAACAAAACAACATTTCATAAAACCGCGGTAAAGAAGTAGTGACAGCGAAATCTTTAATATGCAGTATTTTCAATGCCAAACATTTCATGTACAATTATACGGAACACTCTTGCTGTCCCATGCTATCTAAATCGAAAGAATTTTAAAATAATAAAAAACAATACATAACTTTTTGTTAATGTGACAGATAATTATTTGAACAATGATGGATCAGCCCAACCCCCGTTGGCTATTGATTACAAAATGCCACAAAAGTATTTATTTTTGTAATCTATTTTTAATTACAAAAACAAACTGTCTACTATTAAAATTAAAATATAGATTTAGTAATTACAGTGTTTTTAACACAAGTATAAAATAATGATTGATTTTTTACAAATAGTAATAATAAATTGTAAAAAATAGACCTTTTTAAAAAGAAAACAATTTTGGTACTGTGTTTGATTGATTTTACAATACACTAATGAAATAATTTGGAAATTTTTGCAAGTGTCAGCACATGTGTGACAAGTTCAAGTGTTTGCAAATTGAACACAATCAACACAATCTGTTTTCGGGTATGTAAATTAATTGCAATTTTTGTTTCCAAAATCGTTACAATTTGTATCGGTGATGCTTTTGTGTGTGTGTGTGTGTGTTAGACTTGTTGTTATGATGGGTTAAAAAGAAACGTTTGGCAATTTAATGTGTAAAAAATTGTTTGAATATTTTTTTGTATTAATTTGGAAAAAAATGTTAAATTGTGTTTAAAACAATGGTTTCTTAAACGTCAGTAGTATTAAAATAACTAAATAATATACTAGACCACTAATCCACGATGATTTTAAATTATAAAGCCATAATAATGCAATTTTGACAATGTTATTAGTAGTCCGATATTAAACTTGTACAACCTCTTGTTGGAGTAAAGACTTGATTGTCCTAACAAAGATGATTTAAAAAAAATTATTTTTCAAAACACAAGTAGAAAAACCAAATTTGGCAGAAAAATTTATTAACAAAATTATTCAATCAATTTAAAAAACTGAAACGCTAATGTCAGTCAGTTGGTAGATGGTGTTTAAAAAACCATTATTTTATATTTGTATTTAAATTAATAACAAAAAATAATCAACGGTTAAGTGAACTCCGCTAAAACCTCTCCTAAATATAGTTGGGTTAGGAGAAGCGTTGACTAAAAACAAGCAACCCAAAATATTAAATTTGCCAATGTATGTACTTATTTGGGAAGGCTATGGACACGTAGAAATGGAACTACTACTACCATATTACCATGAAAACCTTGCTATTTTGTTGTATAAATGACTTAGCTATTTAAAGAACACTACTAAAGTAAATTTAAATAGGACTAAACTCGAAACTGTCGACACTTAATGCGAACAAAATGTCCACATGTTGAAAAATGTTTACTGTAAATCATTCGGCCAGTAACAACAACGAAAAAAATGAACCCAAAGTATGTTCATTGTAAAATATGTTTTTACACAAACGTTTGACGTATAAAAATATTTCAACTCATCGTTTTGGAATCAATATTTTTAAATATAACCAAATGCTATACACTGCAAAAGTACCAAAATGTTTTAAAGGAAACTTGAACTTCGTATAATTTTATTGTAACAATATAATCTGGGTGGTAGAGTGCTAAACTCGAAACTGGATAAGAGGTTTGATTCCCCCCTCCTCCACTTTCGGCACTAGGTGTAAAGCTTAATTTATTAAGAAAAAATTAACATTATAACAATTAATCCAAGTTGAAACAAAAATAAACAGACTAGAAATATTTTAAAGGATTTATCGTATATTGCTTATCTCAGAAACATTTAACGCTTGCTAACATATATATATATATATATATATATATATATATATATATATATATATATATACATGTGTATGTGTGCCGGAGTAATTTAGTGATAGACATGGGTTTGATTCCCACCACGGATATGAAATGAGGGCCCATATTCGGCACTGATAAAATGTCCAATGCTGAAAGGTGTTTCGCGTAAAACATTGAAAGTAGTGTATATATATATATATATATATATATATATAGTATTACAAAAGTACATTTTTGTGCAAAATAAATTTCTATAATTTAATTTTAAAAAATTATTTAAAAATGCATAAAATAGTAATCTTAAAGTAAATCCAAATTTTATAACTTTGTTCATTAGTGCGTAGTTCCTCCTTCAACTTGGTCCAATGATAACCAAAAATAAGGACATTTTTATTTCAATGACGTTCAAATAGTTAAAGTTGGTATAATTCATTGTTTCTAGACCCATTACAGATTTTAAAAATGTGTACAATATAGTTGCTAATTTTAAAAAATAATAAAAGTTGGCCATATTTTATTCAACAATTTCAAATTGTTTATGTTTCAAAATAATCACATTTCTTTAACTACTAATAAAGCACGTATTGAAATATTAGTTTTACAAAGTGATATTATGTTCTGCAGTTGATATATATATATATATATATATATATATATATATATATATATATATATATATATATATATATATATATATATATAATGTTGTGTATACAAACTACGCATACATTAGATTAATTCTGATTTTATTCTCATCTATTTAATCTATTTTGAAAAGCAATAAACTTGTAATTTAATGCCGTTTTAATTTTTGTAAAAACCAAACTTGTATCTATACAATTAAAGATACAAATAAATAGAAATATAAAAATTTTATTTATTGTTTAAATAAATAAAGGTGAATATATATATATATATATATATAGTGCATAATAATACATGTCTTCAATAGAAGTTTAAACAACAAGTAAACATATTTAATTATTTTTGCTGTTGTCTTAACGGTTAAATATGTTTTTACAAAGGCCTCTCAACCATTTATATATATACATATGGTGCCGGAGGGGTCTAGCGGTACAGCGCTCGACTTGGACCTGGGTAGGCATGGGTTCAAATCTCATTACTGGCACTAAATGCAGGCCTTCGTTTGGCTTCACCAAATGTCTACTACTGTACGATCTTTTCTGTAAAACATTCAAAGAAGTAAAAATAAAATAAATATTAATAATAATAATAATAATAATAATAATAATTTGTTATTTATTTTTAAGCAAGTAATGAGCTTGATTTTTAGGTTTTCAAAAAATGTTCAAATTTTCGATTTTTGTTTGAATTAGAATTTAATAATAATAATAAGTGTAGAAATGTTTGATTTAATTTAATTTATTTATTAATACTGTTAAAGTTATATTTAAAAGATGTTTTAGTAATGCTTAGGTGTACTTAATATAAATATGTAGTGTCACAACATTGAATTGATCATGCTGTATTGATTTTGACACCATCCCGTTCACATACCGTAATTTAAACTACCTTTTTTACATAAACAATGTTTATCCAATAATATTAGTTCAGTTATTTTTAATATTTGAAAAATTACTAACTCAAAAATACTCAGATTTGCAATAACTAGTGTGTAAACATGTATATAACCAGTCAAGCATGCTTAATTATTTTCCACAAATAAAATTTCAATTGTGTGGTATACCTATTTTCTACCTAGGCGCCAATTTCTTATAGAAAAATAAATAAATTTTCTATTTACTCAATTCTAAACCGTTTTATGACTATTTTCTAACCTAACTCTAATTATTCTCTCATGGCCAAAATAAGGGCCACAGAATTGAGAACACGTTTTTCATGATAATACCAGTATTGCATATATATATATATATATATATATATATATATATATATATATATATATATATATATATATATATATATATTAAAAGTCTAATAAAGTTTTTCTCTCTAGTCGACAACCACATATGTATATAATTAGTTGGACCAATCATATTTTAAACAAAACCAATTAAATTTTTTTCCAAATATTTTTTGCACATAAATAATTTTTCAAAATAATTAATATTTATTTTAAAATAGTTTTAATTTGTATAATTTATTTAAAATTAATTTTATTATCATTATATATATAGAAGATTCATAAAGATGTAATAAATTATATATATTTTGTGTACATAAACCACAAAGTACATGCGTATATATTAAATACTGAATAGTTGTCTACCCATATGTATACATATACATAATTAAAAAAAGTAAATAGCAATTAATAAATGTAACAACATTTACAATTTTAATGGCGCCTGAAAAATAATTTAAATTTGAAAAAACCAAACTTGTTTGTATTTTACTTTTTCTGTAAGAAAAACTTTACAATTTGTGACTTGCGTGTGCCTATGTTTTTATTACTCTTTTTTTCATTTAACGAAATTCGGTGTTTGTACTTTTTAAAAAGTGTTTTGATTTAAAATTTATTTGTGTATTGGGTAAACGAATACAAGCAACCCGTATATTCGTGTCAAGTTTATAATTTTTAAGTCATGTTTGATATAATGTAAAACAACAACAACAATATTTAATAAGTAATGTAAATTTTGATAAATATTATCAAAAATCAGTTAGTTAAACATTTTTTCGAAAATAAATTGCAATTAAGTTTACGTTAACAGTTTGTATAATTTGTAATGACTTCCAATTTTACAATTAACCGTTATCAATGTCTTGACAACAAACATTGCGATGGTTTAAAGTGATCATGAATGCCCTGAATCCACTTGAAGGCTTGATGTTGCATTTCAACGAGTCGACTTTTGCTACAATTTCCAATCGGACATGCTTAGACATGCAGTTACATGTAACATGCAGTCAGTCAAAAAATGTTACAGTAGGCTTTTTTTAATTCCATTATAGTCAGTTGTGAAAAGAGAAAGGTTTACAAACAGTTAAATTTTTCTAGAAAATTTATATTGCTACAAAAGAAATAGGAGGACGCTATAATGACAAAAATGGTAAACAAGTTGATAGCACAACCCTGATGACAAGGTTTACTAACAGCCAAAACGAAGCTCAATTTTCATGTGTTTGTATAGTTATTAAAGCCTTAATTAAATCATATATATATATACAATAATTTTCTATGTTTGTGACATGAATTCACCTCACAGTTTGCGTCTTTTATTATTTTTATTTAGAATTATAAAAGGAACCCAATGCTTTAAATTATTGATTTGCCGAATTTTCGATGCTAGATTTAATCATTTTACGGATGTGGAATGTAAGTACACTTTTTTGTTACCCCATGTTGTAATAATAATAATAATAATAATTTATTGAATGCATTTTCACATAATGTTAATTTGGCTTACTCAAATGCCGACTGGAAGTAAAGGAATGATAGTCGCAAAACATACTTGTATCGATACTAATCAAAGCAATCTTTACATTTTTGACTAAAACATTATTACGTTGAAATAATGGTTTAGTTTATGGGCCTTCAAAACTTGTGAACAATGGAAATAAATTATTCAAAATGTTTTGTAATTTTGTAATTGATTTTAAAAATAGTCTATTTTACCCATTTTTATTGTTTCTATATGTTGAACTACACATTGCTCAAATATAATGCTGAACATTATATTAAAATTATATATTATTCATGTTTTCCTTAATATTGGTTATATGCTAAAGTATGCGCGCTGCACTACTAGTACTCAACTCCTGCCAGGGTAACAGAGGTGACTCGTGACTTGTTAAATTCGTTGTTAGATAGGATAAGCCAAATATTTACCAGTTGAAAGATTTTTTATTAATACGTTTTTAAATAAAGCAAAAGCGAAATTAAAAATTAGTACAAAAACAAGCCAATGTTTATAATTATTTACTTTGTTACTCCAACAATAAACCGTTTGTACCTCTTTGTTTACATTTAATTCAGTAAAATTTAGTTCTATTTACTAATTCTTCCTTGGGTTTGCTCAACGTATATTACAAAAATGGAACCCAGTAATAGATATAACCGAGCCGTGCCATATAGGTTATTAAACCTATGCAATATGTCAGGACTTATATAGTAAAAATCACCAGTGAAAGAAATCATCCACTGGCTTGTTAGCGGTAGTAACGTACAACATTTGAGGACACTGGGCAATTAGCATAGATTAGATGTACTATAAATAATAAATGTACAGGATCATTTTCAATCACCTGTAGCTCAGTGGTTTAAGGCTCTGGCCTAACACCAGATAGGACGTGGGTTGAAGTTTGTGTGTGTGTGTGTGTGTGTAAAACTTAAAAGGGGTATGCACTGCTGATGATTCCAAATAAAGATGAAACAGCTGTACAGTGTTCCTGGTTTAAATGAATTTGACAAATCTAATAAAAACCCTTAAAAACCCATTAATAAAAACGGAATTGCTTGTTATACGATTGAGAATTCTCATTTTCGACAACAATTTGGAATTGTATAAAACCAAATTACATTTGTAAAAATTTGTTTGTTTTATTCTATGGTACATCTACAGAATTTAACTTTACAAAACTTTTAAAAATTGGAAAAATATCACGTGCGTTTGTGCATTATAAAGTTTTGATTCAATTGCCCTGTTTTCTACAAATCAATTAAGTTCAATCCCTAAATATTTGTAGAAAGACAGTCCGTTGATTTGGCTTTTTTATTTTTGCAAAATGCTTCCCTCCTTCTACACACACATCTGTGTATATGTGTGTGCGCGTTTATTAGAGGTACTCTATGGTTTGTTAAGACAAAGACACCTTTATGTATCGAGTATAAAACACGTTTTCAACTTTGTTTTAATTGGGATTAATAATATTTATTTTGTACAAGTTGTCTGTTTAAATGTTAATGTTAATAATAATAGTAGTAGTAATAATAATAAAGTGTTAGTAATCATTATCATATATCACATACATTGAAAATGTATCAATTGTTATTATTATTATTATTATCATTATTTACTGTAATCAATTAATATTGTTTACTTCTACCTCCCTCCTTCCCAAAAAGTGCCCAACACATAAGTTAACTTTGTTCAATACAGGTGTGTGCACATATATGATTAATTGCTACTTTGCTTTACTGTAACGTTACTTTGAAAACATGACACCAAACGTGAATGGCAATGGGAAATTTTAGAACGTAAATGGGACAAATGGATAATGTTTGATTGGTTTGAATATAAAGTTAAAGTGATGTATTATATATATATATATATATATATATATATATATATATATCATTTTGGTTGTGTCTATTTGTTCCTACCAAAATTAGTCAACACCTATTATTTTGGGGGGATACAATTTTAATTTATTTAAGCAATGCACTGTTCCAGTTTTACAATTACCTTGGACAACACGTAACACTAGAATTTTACTATTTTTTCTCAATTTGGATTTTTTACAACAAACATTTTTGACAAAGAAACATTGCGTCTATTCAATTGGGGGTCTGCATTTATTGGCGGCAATGAAACTCACAGTTCCACCTAGTAGAGTATGATTTTCGACAAATTAGTGTTAGTAATATCACCACCACCACCACCCATACAAGATCTAAATTAATAATTTAGTTTACTAAAACAATAAATATATAATATTCCATATTTTATACCATAATTATTTACAAATATTTGTTTTTGCAATAGAAAAATGGTGAAAAATTTAGTGTGTTTTAGTCAATTTTACACCAGTAGTATAATTCTTTGGCTATTATTGCTCATGTGCTTTATTTTATTTTTTAAAAAATGTTTGTTAGATAAAATTTTAATTTATTAAATACAACATTAATCTTATAATTATAATAATAATAATAATAATAATAATAATAATAATAATAATAATAATAATAATAATAATAATAATGATTATTGCTATTGTTATTATTATTAATATTATTATTATTATTATTATTATTATTGTTATTATTATTATTATTATTATTATTATTATTATTATTATTATTATTATTATTATTATTATTATTATTATTATTATTATTATTATTATTATTATTATTATTATTATTATTATTATTATTTATTTATTTATTTATTTATTTATTTATTTATTTTAATTTATTGTTTCTACTTCAAATGTTTTACGAGAAACATCTTTTAGCAGTGAACATTTAAACTAAGCTAAACGTGGGCCCGCATTTTAGTACCGGTGATGGGATTCGAGTGCTGTACCGCTAGACCACCCGGCATTATTAAAAAAAACGGGTAAACAAAATAACAGTAACAGTAAAAAACAATAACAAAGTTTTATAATTTAAAAAGAATATGGGGCAACAAAATGATTCCATGTGTGTTTGAACATTTTGCCAACATTTTTGTTTTATCCCCCATGAGACATTTATATCAATTAGATTTTTTCAAATGGTGTTTAGCCAAGTTATCTATAGACTACCACAACCTTTCTTCTGCCAACATCAATTGTCTATTCTAAAACCGCTCTTGCTGGTAAACAAAGAATTTGACCGAGTAATTTTTTTCGTCTAGTTGTAATGATGTCATATAATGAAAGAAAGTTAGCTCTTTTTATGAGCTCATTGTTTGAAATGTCATTACTCTAAACAAACTTTAAAATACTTCTAAGATACCGGCGATAAAACATCCACAATCTTATCAATTTTCACTATTCGCTTTCACGTTTCACTTTTATATATTGGCGTAAGAATCACTATTAAGATATGCAAGTGAAGTTTTGTCTTTAGGCAAATAAAAACATTGCTTTTTCAAGTCTGACTTCAGCATTAAATTCTGTTTTTTCGTCTTTATTAATTATGTTTTTTCCAGTATTGTCAATATCCCAGTTTTTATAATATTAGTGCAAGTTTTACTTCTTGTTTGTTCAACTACACTAATATATCTACTTGTTAAATGATATTTACCGTAAACAAACATATATTTACAAAATGTTTTTTCTTGTACAATTTCTTTTTATAGAACAAATATTTTGATTAAATTTATAAAAATTTCGCTGACTGACAGAAACACTTTTATTTAATTTAAAATCAATTCACTATGAAGAAGATGGACAACCAGGTTGTTTCATAGGATTGTATATAAAATTTTTGGCTTTGAAGATTGCGCATATTAAAAATTGAAATACCATTTCAATTTAGCCTAACTCCGTCATCAAAATCGTGCTGCTTTCACTTCTTTGCCATAGTTTAATAAAATTGTGTTTACTTGTTGTTTTTTTAGCAATATGTTTTTAACAAAGATCAAGTTGCCAACCTTGAGCTCAAACTCTCCTCCTTTCTCAATCGGACTTGGGACCAGCTACGGTAGAATTAATAAAAACATATTTTTACAATTCATAAATTTATTATCTCAACTGCACCTATACACAAGTTTAGTTTGTTTTTTTTAATTAAAAAAATGGCGGCATTTGAATTGCATAAAAAGTTGGATTACTTGGAAAAAAAACCAATCAATAGTATAAGTCTGAAGCACATACACAGACATATGTAAAACACTTGGAAATATATACACAATAATATTAATAACAATTACGTAATTGCAGACAACTTATGACGCATATATTTTTTATGTAAAAACTGACCTGTCTTAATCACCGTTTTTGTACACCTTACTCGGTGCTTACACACGCTATTTACCACAAGTGTTGACAATAATTTTATGCAAAAATTGTAAAACCAACATATTTTCTCTTTAAAAACATGCATTTTTCAATGTTATATCGAAAAATAGAATCCAATTCAAATGAGATAAACAAGATAGTTGTAAATAGAATAATTGTATTTAGCAAAATAGAACGAATAACAAATCAGGAACAACAAAAGTTGGTGGCAGAGGCGCCTCTTTATTAGTTCCAAGTTTGCACAGCATTCCAAATCAAACATTTATTTCTTGTAGTGAATTTGATTAATGCTGGTATTCTAGTAACCCTAAATATCGTGCGTTAATATACATAAAATTGTATTATTATTATTGTTATATTATTATTATTTTATTATTATTATTATTATTATTTTTATTATTATTATTATTATTACAAAAACCCTTTTGCTTTAAAAAATAAGCATAAGGCAATAAAATAACAGTTACAGCAAAAAACAACAAAAATTCCCATAATTCAAAATGAACATGGGACAACAAAATTATTCCACGTATTTGAACATTTTGCTAAACGTTTTGTTTAATCTTCCACAAAACATTTATTTCAATTAGATTTCTACCGAATGGTTCTTGGTCAACTTTTATGTGGCCTTTCTTTTGCCATCTCTAATTGTTCATTCCAAAGCCGTTTAGAGTAGTAAACATATATATAAATATTAAATAGTTTGGGTTCTTATCTACTGGATGTCCTTCTTGATACAAAACCTACATTTTGCCCAAGTTTGGAACTTTCCAAATCGGTTTATTTTTAATCCTTTCTAGCCGAAGTTAGTTTGGTACAATATTATGTATTGTAAAACATAACTATTATCTATTTAAGCAATTCAACTATATTCAACTACAATTCAACTATATATATATATATATATATATATATATATATATATATATATATATATATATATATATATATATATATATATATATATATATATATAATAAAACAAAAATAAATACTTAGTTTAGTTTTAATATTAATTTCTTTTGAAAAAAACACAGATAATTGAAAAGATAACGATTAAACAAAACAATAACAATTTTCTACATTCCATTTTATGTATTCAAATATTATTTACTCATTAAATTTTAACCGACTATATATATATATATATATATATATATATATATATATATATATATATATATATATATATATATTATATATGTCATAAGCAGAATATTTTATCCAAAAAATATCACTTCTTTGTTTACTTTTAAAGTTGTAAGTAATTATTATTATTTTTATTAATGTCGATAAATTTATTTAAAAATTATGTAATTACAGTCTCTCTCTGTTCGATTTGAATTATATTATTTTAACCATTTATTTATTTATTTATATATTTGAATAATACTGACACGTGTGTATTGTCAGATTTATTAGATTTTGTTGCAATCAATTAATTTACCAAGTATGTTGTTGTCTATCTAGTTTAGACATGTATGTGTGTGTGTGTGTGTACATGTGTTATGTACATTGCATAACTGACCAAACATAATTAATTAGTTTTTAAATTAAACAAACAAAACACAAATAGTGAATGTTTTGGAAATTGCTGCCTGTCGATCATTGTTCGACAATTTTATTTTGATAAAATAATGAATTTTAAAAGAATTACTGAATGTATACATTATTTTTACTACTTTAAATGTTTTACGGAAAACATGCATTTTAGCAGCGAACATCTTGGCGAAGCCCGTATATGGTGCCAGTGGTGGGATTTGAACTCATGCCTATCTAGGTTCGAAATATTATTGTTATTATTAATTTTATTATTATTATTATTTTTATTATTATTATTATTATTATTATTATTATTATTATTATTATCATCATCATCATTATTACTGTTATTGATATAATAATAATAATTATTATTATATGCTCACTACTTTAAATGTTCTACAGAAAACATCTTTTACCAGTGAACATTTTAGGAAAGCCAATTGTGGGCCCGCATTTGATGCCAGTGGTAGTGAGATCAAACCTATGCCCACCTAAGTTCAAGTCGAGCGCTGTACAGCTAAAGTACTATTACTTCGTAAAAGTGCGTGTTTTGGATCATATATTGTACTTACTGGCAATTTTTATCACAGTTTCTATTTAATCTCATGTGATATTTATTTCAATTGAGTTTTACCAAATAATGGGTAGTCAAATTGACTACAATTTACCAATTTACTCTTTTTTCACTATTTTCAATTGTTTATTGTGAAAGCGTTTTTGATGGATTGATGAACGACAAATGTAAAATTTGATTAAATAATTTTTTTCATTTAATAGTAATTAGTTAATAAACAGGATTAATTTTTCTTATTGTTTAAAATGTGATAATAATAATAATAATAATAATAATAATAATTTTTAACTTAGTCATTTAAAGAGTTGAGTTATTCAATATATTTTAAAAACAATACTTAATTAATCAAGATTTGAACTCTATGCTACTAACGAGACTTGTTTATGAAAATATGGTAGCAATAATGAAGAAACTAGGCTTGTAGGCAGATAATCACCGGTTTGAGTCTTACCAGTGGTTCTTGTTTAGGACTTCACTAACTGTCGAGTTTAGCAAAAGTAAATATTATTTATTAAAAAATATTTCCAAAAACATTATTAAAGTGTAGTTATTTGAGAATTCAGTCATAATTATATCGATCACTATTTGGCTGTGACAAGGTAAGTATACTTTAAATAATTTAGTTCACATTGAAATTTAATTCATCTATTGAATCGTGAATTGTGTGCCATTTTATATTTTATTAGCGATTAATAATTACAAAGTTACAATAAGAAAGGCATATGTTAATTGTGAGCATATGATCAACTTAGTTAAAGCTACTATCGAGTAAACTCCACCTAAACAGAAATAAACTAATCTAGCCGATTCCAAGCCTGGATAAAGGTGAATGGTTTGAGCGCAAGGTTAGCAACCGGGTCTTAGTAAAAAATTGCTACAAAAAAATAAGATGACGTTAGTCCTGGAAACAATGGCAGAGAAGTGATTGCACGACTCAGATGTTAATGAATGTCGAAAAAAAGCTCAAGTTTCGATTTGCAGAATTTTTAATTAGATGAAGGAAATTATCTGATCAAATTCTATATTTACCGTCCGAAAGACCAAAAAACGGCTTTTGGGATAGACAACTGATGATGGCAAAAGGTAGACCACAGAAAACTTGACTAAGAACCACTTGGATTGATCTAACTGAAATCAATGTCTTATGGAATCAAACAGTAATTTTGGAAAAATGTTCAAAAACATGGAATTATTTTGTTTCCCTGTTTTATTTTTAAATTATAGGACTTCGTTGTTACTGTTGTTACTATTATATTGTTGCCCTATACTTGTTTTATAGCAAAAGGATTTTGTAACAATAACAATAAGAAGAAGAAACTTTTGAATAATAAGTGCTTAGTCTGAGGTAGCAGGCATGACTAGAACGTGCCGCGGCGATCTAGCAGTATAGCGCTTGGTTTGAACGTGAGTAGGCATAGATTTAATTCCCACTACCGGGACCAAATGCTTTTCTACGTTTGGATTTAATAAAAAAATGTCCGTTTCTAAAATATGTTTTTTGTAAAATATTTAAAGTAGTAAAAATAAAATAAATAAATAAATAAAACTTAAACGTGAACACTAAAAGTACTCATATTTTACGTATAGTTTCCTATTATATATCTTGTGCGTTAAACTCAAAACTGGATAAATATGGGATTAAGTTCTATTACCAACAGTAACTGCTGTCTTTCATTTAGCTTCGTTAAATGTTCATTCACCCTAGTCGGTTACAAGTTCGATTGAGAAAAAAAGAGGGTTTTGGTTTCTGTAAAAAATCAATATTGTTATAGAAACAACAAAAGGACACCATTTTATTAAACTGCGGCAAAAAAGTAAAAGCATAATTCCAATGACGGGATTCAGTAAAATGTGAATATAATTTCAATATTTGATATGCACGATTTTTAAAGCCGAAAATTTAATGAACAATCGCACGAAACAATTTTGTTGCCTCATGCTTTTCAAAGAAGAAATATAATAGAAATATAATAATAATAATAATAATAATAATAATAATAATAATAATAATAATAATAATAATAATAATAATAATAATAATAATAATAATAATAATAATAATAATAATAATAATAATAATAATAATAATAATAATAATAATAATAATAATAATAATAATAGTAATAATAATAATAATAAATGTTCATTAGCCGAAAAATCCGTTTCTCATTAAAAACAATCAACCAACAAAACAAAATATTTAAAAGTTTTATATATTTTATAAAACATTTTAACCAAATATTTTTAAAAACACACCATTAAAAATAAAATATTAATTACTATTTTTAATTCAAAAGCAAGTATATTTTAATGATGATAAAATTCTAAACTACACACAAAAATTTATTAAATACAATTTCCTAACCAATGTACCTAAATTTATTGGATAATATATTTTACAAATTTAATGCTATTAGTTTTCAATATATATATATATATATATATATATATATATATATATATATATATATATATATATATATATATATATATATATATATATATATGAAGAATTCCCATTTGTTATGGTGTGTGGATATACTTGCTTCTTAGCTTTATTTGTAACAATATAATATGACAATACAATGAAGTTGGTCATTAATCCCTTGGGGAGTATGGAGTTTGTTGTCTGCAACGGACAAACACAGATTGATTGATTTGCTTCAGCTGTTTTTTAAATTAAACTGTTTAGATTATGAATATATATATACGCTAACATAATACTACTACTATTATTATTACTACTACTACTGCTATTACTACTACTACTGTTATTACTACTACTATTACTATTATTATTGTTGTTGTTATTGTTATTAATAATAATAATAAATTAATTTTGTAATGTGTATGCCATAAAAAGTTAAATAATGACAAATTGAAAATGATTAAATTTGGCATAATAATGATTATTAAAACAAATCAATTTTTTAAATCAGTCAGAAATAAGCAAGCTTGTTTTCTTAATTTTTTTTTATTTTGATTGATTTTGTTTGAATTTTTATCAAAACCATAAAAACTTAAAACTAAATAAACCAGATGTAAGTAAATATAGTAACGTATCAATTTCTGAATTAGGCTGTTTGGAAACGGAAGTTAAATCTAATTACTGATTTTGTTTCGTAAGCATGAATAAATTAATTGTAGTGTGGTTGGGTAAAAAACGCAATTAAAATATAGTGAATTTTCAATTAGTTACAACAAGTTAAGAAGCCCTTAAAAGGATCAAGAGTTTGTTTGCCATGTTTGATTGTGAGTGGCATACTGGTTAAAGTTTATTCTGTAAAAAGGACGAACTATGGCGGACATAGAAGCCAGGCTAACAATAATTTGTCAGCTGTTATGCGGTTAGGCTATTTATCTAAAAGCTTGGAATAAAGACCTTCATTATTTTTTAATTTTAAGTTAAGCAGCTTGATAGTATCATGTGTATATTTTTTGTTATTTTTTTTTACTAAATTGAATGTTTTACTGGAAAGATCTTTCAACAGTGGACATTTTAGAAAAGTCAAACGTAGGCCTGCATTTAGTGCCGTGGTGGTCGAGCGCTGTACCGCTAGACCACCCCGGCAGTAGTGATAATTTTGTAATGTCACTTTTTAATATCGAATAATAATGATGATAATTACTGAATTACTTTAGTTCAAATTAGCAAAAGTAAATAAATAAATAATGGGATATTTTTGGTAAATTTTTTACAAACAATTGATGAATTTAATTCAACTTTATAGAAAACAACGGATAGTTTTGTATTTGAGGACGCATTGGTGTCCAGCACTTTCCATGTTTTTTAGTAACAGGGTGGCCTTATTCTTTATTCCTATTATGGATTTAAAACTGGATAAATGCTTAGAAAGTTTAGAAGTGGTAAAATTTAGTAATAAAGAGTAATAAAAAGTTAGTTCACTACTGTTTTACATTATTAGTACTACTCCTAAATTATTCTATGTTGTATGTTTCTAAAATATTGTTGCATAATGTTATGTCATCAAAATATTTAAATAAAAATAGAGAACTAGAAACGCTAAATTAATTAAAATAAAATAAAAGACAAAAGATAAAGACGTTACATCATTTTTGTTACCTTTAAAAGATGATATTTCAAAATCACATTTTATATACCACTTCCTAACGTCAAAATAATTTAATAACAACTTAATAGCAAGACTAAATATACTTAAATATAACCAACGTTTTATTAGCTTAGTTTTACAACTACTATTAAGCACAGATTTACAATTCTAAAATAAGCACCTAACAAAAGATTTACCATTTCGAAGTATTATCGATTAGATTGGATGCATAGTCTACCACTTACTTTTATAACCAAATCGCTTAGAGCCACGAGATGCTTTTTTAACTTACAATCATCGTAACAATTCACAATTTAAATAAAATTTTAAAAAATGACTTAAAATAAACGCCTAATTGTTTATAGAGAAAGCATTTATTTACTTATTTATTTCAAATATTGAATAAAATTAAAGCCAATTTGCATTCAAATTTTTTTATTGTAATATTTGCACATTTGTTTTTGCTAAAAATTCACATTTGAAATACTCAACCGTACAGTACGAATTACAGTAAAGAAAAACCACAATAACTTCAAATTGTGAGTCATAATAAGCAACATATTTTTTGTCGTGTGCATGTTTTATGAAAAACTGAACAAGTTATTATTATTATTATTATTACTTTTACTATTATTATTCATAATTTATTTATTTTTCATTTTGTTCACTAAATTATGTTAGTTTGTTTTTTTTTCAGTAAAAGGGGGGTGTTGGAATGTACGCTTATACAACATACGCGCATATATATATATATATATATATGTAATTATCTACCCAAAAGCATACATATTCATTTTAAAACACCGTATTTTTTGTTACAATTTTATTTTGTATATCGGAGACACTTTGTTGTCCTCATAGTGATGCATTCACCTTTATTATACATGTACATTTTATACATGTAATATAGCAACGATACTACTTTTATTATTGTAATTACTGCAGTAATTATTATTACTGTTATAATTATCAACCCAACATAAAATTTAAACAACAAAAAATAAACTAGTATCGAATTACATATGTTTGCAGTTGTGTGCAAATATATATATATACATATATATATATATATGTGTGTGTGTGTAAGGGACTCTAAGTACAATTGAAATAAACATAATTATGGCTTAATTCCACGTGACACTGACTATATACGCAGTTTGGACCTGGTTACCGATATAAATACATTTTATTTCATAAATAAATAATTACAAAATACATAAATTGACCATCTACGTACATTAAATGAATATATTTAGAGAAAAAAAAGCGTATGTATGTATCATCTGTTTTTTAAATAGTGTTGGTAGTATCACATTTCAAAATGTATTTTTATAAATTTTAATTGTGTATATATATATATATATGTATGTGTGTGTGTGCAACTAAGAATCATGTAATAAACTAAGTCTTTTGTCGGCATTTATATAAATTCATTCTCTGAAGTTTTGCGATTAAGGAATATAAAAATGTAAATTGATTATATAAAAATTTATTCAACAATACAAGTACGTTCTATTTGTTTAGATTAGATAGAATAAAAGCACATTTAAACAAGAGAGAGAGAGAAAAAAAAATGGTTGGTTACTTAAATTATGTTTTTTATTACAAATTTTAAAACAAGATTAATATTTTTCTGTAAAAGTAATTTTCCAATATGATAAAACAATAAATTTTAAAAGTATTGGTTAATATGTTATTTAAATAAAAATTAATTTTATTGACTTAAGTTAAACTAATTATTATAATAGTAAAAACCCACATTAAAAAAATATATTACTGTATTTTTATACTCACTTTGATCGAATATAAATAATTGTAATTAAAACCTTGATATGTGCCGCAATATTAAAACGCTTAATTGTTAGTTTACTACTGGCACTAAATGTGAGTTTCTCTAAATGTCCAGTTACAAAAATGTTCTGTATAAAGCTATATATATATATATATATATATGTGCATATATATGTCATAGTTTAATAAAATGGTATTCTCTTGTCGTTTTTTCAGTAATATCTTTTAAAGAATCCAGATTACTAATCTTGGGCTCAAACCCTTCCCTTCCTTTTTAAACAGACTTAGGAATCCATTGGAGCTCATTACAAATCCAGTTGAGAAAGGATGAGCAAAGTTAGTAACCTAACCTTCGTCAAAAAATAAATATTTTTAATAAAAAACACAATTCCAGTAAACTATGGCACAATTTTAATGACAGGGTGGTGTAGAGATACAGCACTCGACTGGAATTTGAATAAACATGGATTTGATCTCTACCGCGGAGATTAAACTTGTGTCAGTTTCACCAAAATATCCACCCGCTAAATAGTGTTTCCCGCAAAGCATTCAAAGAAATAACGTAAAAAATTGTAATAATAATAATAATAATAATAATAAAAGAACAGTAATGATAATTATTATCATTATCTCAATTTTATAAATTATATCGATTCTATTACTCTATATTAATTGACATTTCATAAAAAATCTGCATTATGTAAACATTACAAAAACTATTATTTCTACATTGCTCAATAAAAAGAGGTAAAAGTAATGTATGTTACCGTTATCTTTGTTTCTAATTTACACAAAAAACATTTAACCCTTCTTGCAACAAACTGCAAAGGCTATTTGACTGACTGTGTTCCAAAATGTAAACATTTTATATTATCGTATTTGCAGTATTTGTACATATAATTAATTTTTAAAGTTAAAATAACAATATTACTATTACTTTGTAGCTATTTTTATATAAGTCCATGTGCGTTTGTGTATGTGTATGTGTTTATGTGTGTCTGTATACATTGAAATTATTTCGGTAATTCTTGTTTCTTTCTTGCAAAAATTGTACATAAATGTACATGATAATAATAATAATTATTATTATTATTATTATTATTATTATTTTTATTATTATTATCAAAATGAAGTTATTCAACAATTAATAAATTATTCAATTATTTCAAAAAGTTACATGCTTTAAATACTCGTTTGTTTTGTTTTTATTAAAAAAATATATTAATTAGATTTATATACGCAGTATTTAATGTTTAACAATGTTTACTTTGCTTGTGTAACCAATATATATATCTTATGAAAAATCATATTTGGGAGGGGAAAAACAGTTTAATTGTATCGAACATTGTGCTTGATTAGCTCACACCTGTATAAACATAATTGGGAGATATAATAATATAAACATAATATATGTATATGCATACCTATTTAGAATATTGTTCGAAAATAATTAATTTAAAAATTTTAGTAAATAAATCAACAAAATAAACAAACCAAACTGATTGACTTACTGGAACAGTTAGTCAATTGACGGACACAATAGAAATTGGAACAAGAGAAAAAAAATTGATAAACAATAGGTTTGTATATTGGTTTTTGATAAATAGCAATTGCGCGCCTACGATAATGTTTAAATATCAGACAAACAAAGCCCCCCAACTTAATTAATTATTAGGTAGCAGAGATTTTTACCTGGCTACATTTAAAACTGTGTATGATCTAGACCCACCGTCGGCATTAAAGGCAGGTTATTATCTGTCGATTCACTAACAATGTATTATGTCAAACATTTAGGCAATAAAAACTAAAAAGTGTTCTACTCAAAAATAATAAGTTGTTTATTCCCTCCGTGTATGTGTGTAACTCTGCCTAGAAAAAATCGGACATGAACCAATCTAGTCAGTTCCAAGCCTCAATAAAGGAGGACAATTTTAGAGTAAGTTTAGCAGTCTGATCTCTGTAAAATTCTATAATGCTACAAAAATAAACAAAAGAACGCCATTCCGGCAAACAGCGGCAAAAACGTGATAGTACAACCTAGATAACAGGGGTGGGTGAAAATTAAAAGGAAACTCAATCTTCGATTAGACGAAGGAAATTACTTGATTAAACTTCACGTTTACCAGTAAGAAAGGTATTAAAATGGATAATTGATGATGGCGAAGAAAGGTTAAGTATAATAAACCACAAAAAACTTGGCTAAAAACCATTCAAAAAGATTTAATAAAAATGAATGTCTTATGGGGATGAAACAGTAACTTTGGTTAAATGTTCGAACGCATGGAATCATTTTGTTGCCCCACATGGTTTTTTTTAATTATAGGACTATGTTGTTGTTTTTTGGCTGTTACTGTTACTTATTTTAAAGCAAAAGAGTTTTGTAATAACATTTCTATATGTTTGTTGCTTCAATGTTGGTTAATAAAAAAGACAATGTTTAACGCGTGGACATTCAACGAAAACCTGATGCGAAAGCTTACCTAGGTGTAAATCCAGTGCTTCAGTTACTTATGCAGTTTTTTAAAATAGGTATTTTATTCTTTAATTTTATTTAAAAGGTATTTGTTTTCTTTTAAAATATTAACCATGTAGATAAAAATGTACACTTTTTATAACACCCCCCATTTTTGTAAATAAAATTCAGTTTGTCAAGTTGCATTAGCTATTTAAATTTTCTAATTAAAATAAAATTTTAATCCATAACATTTCAATAATTCAGGTTTGGTTGTTTTGAGTTTGAAACCTGATTGCCGCCTTTTGTTTAAATGTAAAGCACTCTAGAAAATTGTTACATTTATTGATAAAAATAAAATATTTCGTCTTTTGATACTAATTTTTTCCAAGTTTATTAATTTATTTTTGTACAAACATATTTTTAAGAATTTTTATAGTTTTATTTATATTTTTTAAATATTGTTTATCATTTTGTTTCTTAAACATTCCTTTATTATATTTCTACATTTTAACTTTTCTTGATTTAAAAAAGTCACATAACAGAGTTAGATTTTGTTAAAAAGTTTAAATAATTAAATGCTTCATTACTACAACTATTATTAATAATAATACCAAAATATATACTATTATGATATACAAAATAAGTTTGTACTTGATTGGAAAAAAGAAAGATAACTATACAAGTACAATTTTAAAGTTTTTTATTAAAAAACTATTAATTTTCAATTAGTTTTTTTTAATAAAAAAATTTAGTTTATCACTTGTCATTTTTTAATTATATAGTTTAAAAATTATTTTAAACGTTTATCTAAAAAAATTTGAAACGCTAATACATATTTTTTTTATACAATAAATTAAATATTTGTTTTTTTACATATTTATTTTTATAGTTTAAATCTGACATAATGTAATTATTAATCCATTTTCTTATACATATATAATATTTGTAAATCCTCATTGTCATATTACATTAATACCTTGATATTATTAGGTTTTAAAAATAAGGTGACATATTTAAAGTGTATTTAAGATTAAAATTAAATGTCAAAATAAACAATTATTTATTTATTTTGAAAACAATTAATTAAGCATTAAAACTTACCAATTTCACTAAGGGTTTGAGTGTAGATTAATAATCAGTTTTGTTGAGGTTATGATAAACATTTAAAGTTACTTCAACTATATTGTCCTTAAACAATTTTTGAATGATTGAACTTTGTCATAAAAAATAAGTATAACATATATTGCATTATCATTATTATTATTAATATTACTAAATTATTATTTTTTAAATTTTAATTAAGTAAATAAATAACATATAGTTTTATTGTGGTGCAACAATAAAACATTTTTTATAAAAATTTAAATGTTACTTAAAAAATATTGTTGGTATGTGATATATATATATATATATATATATATTAATTTTATTTTAAGTTATTAACAATTTTACATTTTAAAAACATTAACAAAGTTTCCTATAATAATTTTAAACAGAACTAAAATGTAAAAAATATCCTGAATTGCTAATGCTTTAAAAATAACAATTCAGAAAATGCATGAACTTTCTAGATTTATACAATTTCCAATAATACAACCGAAGCCTAATTACATTTTAATATTTATATTACTATTATTATTATTATTAGAAATAAAAGCATTAATATTATTACCATTATTATTATTGCTATTATTATTATTATTGTTATTATTATCATTACTGTAACTATTATTGTATCATTGTAAATATTATTATTTTTTATTGTTAATAATAATAATAATAATAATAATAATAATAATAATAATAATAATAATAATAATAATAATAATAATTAATAATAACATTAATAATAATAATTTTAGCAAAAACGGTTTTAAAATAGACAATTGAAGATAGTAAAAGAAAGGTTGGTAGATGACCAGAAACTTGGCTAAGAACCGTTTAGATAGAATGTAGATAGATGAAATGAATGTATTATCGCATCAAATCAAGATTTTGCCAAAATGTTTAAACACAAAATCATTTTGTTGCATGGCACACAAAAGTATGTTCTACCGCCAGGATGGTCTGGCGGTACAGCGCTTGACTCGAGCCTGGCATGGGGGTTTAATTCCTAACACCGGTACCAAATGCGAGGTAACGTTTGGCTTCACTAAAATGTTCACTGCTAAAAGCTGTTTTCGGTAAAACATTTAAAGTTGTAAAAATGTTTTTTATAATAAAATAAATAAATAAATAAATATTTTGGCTAAATATCCACTTGATGTATAATATTTTCTATAAAAGATGAAACAGTAAATACCAAATAAATAAATATTATAATTACAATTTTGAGTCAGCCACTAGAATGTTAAAAGTTTTAACATTACAACTTATTTCGAAAATAAAATTAAATATCACATTAAATAAATTTGACTAAAATAATACCAGTTTAAAATTTTTAATATCGTTTGTTTAAGAAACTTTATTTTAAATTATGAATACAATTGCTTTTCAAAAAATTGTTTGTTTTGGAGTAGCTATAACGTTAAACTTATATGTGCGTTCGAGAAGCACTGATATTACTAAATGCGAGTTTTTGTTTTACTACAATGTTTTTCGTAAAACATTTAAAAAAATTGAATAAGAACTAAAAGCAACAACCACATAATTTTAGGGCTAAAAATATTTTAACTTCCATTCAAAAAGTGCATTTTAACAAAAATTAATATTCTAAATCCTGAAAGAAGAATGCATTAAAAAGCCTATAATTAGTGAAATAAGTATGGTACATTTACTTACTTAATATATATTGAATACATTATATTTTAATTATAAAAGATATATTCTTTTTTAAATTTGGAAGGGTATAATTAAAATTATAAATAAAGTAATATTACATTTGAATTATTTAAAAAATTAAAAAAATGTCTGAATAAAAATAAAACAATTTTATAAATTTTGATACAAATATAGTTTTTAAAAAATACAATCCTAAATTAAGTGTATTAAAAAAATGTTGCAGCGTTTTCTTAAAGAATTATTTGTACAATTTCTATTTTCGTTTTATTGACAATTAAGTTGTAAGTTCTTTTAACTTTCAGTTTTTATTAGAAAAACCTTTTTAGTTAGTAGATGTTTTATAAAAAAAAACCCAAAACAAGTGTCATTAGTAGAACTTAAACTCTGCTACAATTCTAGTTACTACCGCTAGTTCTACGGTTAAATTTGAAAAATTATTCCAATAACAAAAGCTGTTAGAGCGGCAAATTTGAAACCATGTGAGCTTAAAAACCAAAACCTATTATCGTTGCTTAAATAAAGATTTTTTCCAGAGCTTTTTTAAACATCTACTTGCTAAAATCGTTTTTTACCGGACTGGTTTAGCGGTACAGCGCTTGACTTGAATCTAACTCAATATGTGTTTAATCCACTGGTACCACTGGTACTAAATGCGGACCTACGTATGACTTCGCTAAAATGTCTACCGTTAAAAAATGCACTTCCCGTAAAACAGTAAAAATTTTAAAAATGACTCAAATATTTTAATAAAAGAGTACAATGTATTTGAATTTATTTCTTAATTTAATTTAATAAACTCGATTGAATAGAAGAGGCAAGTTGGTCTACCGATACAGCGTTTGACTTGCGTTCGAATCCCACCACCGGCACTAAATGCAGACTCACGTTCGGTTTCGCTAAAATTTTTACTAATAAAAGATACATTTTTTATAAGATATTTAGAGTAATAAAAACAAATAATAATAATAAATTAGTTAAATAAAAAACAAATAAAAGAGTATAAATAACTTGTAATGTTTTTAAAAATACTTTAAAACAAACATATTAGGCGTACAGTACATTAGTGCTCATGTGTAAGTTTTGCTATTAGCATGTATGCCAACTCAAGTTCTAGTTCAGTGCTATAGCTCTACACTATCCAGGCAAAAATAAGATTCAGTATTTAAATTAATGGGATTTTTAATCAAATATTGTACAGTTCAAATAGGAACAACAATCGCTCTTTTTATAAAGACTGTAATATTTCCAAAATATATTTAATTTAAAAGTTAAATTACACATATATATATATATATATATATATATTTTTTTTTTTTGATAAAATTTTAATGCAGCATTTAAAATGTTTTAATTTATTGTATACATAAAACGCATATCGACAAACCTTTTTAAATAAATCAGTAAAATGCAATTTAATTATTCATTTCGTGTCACTGAGAGGTCTTTGTTTGGGATTTGAATAATTACAAATGTTTTTTCAGCAATAGCAATACTAAAAATAGAATTTTAAAAAATTTTATCAAAAAAGCTACAAGATTAAAAAACAATAAGTTTTTTCCTAACTAAACAAATATAGAAAATGTGTAAAATAATTAACATTTAAGATTTGTTTAAAGCAGATGGTTTTATAATTCATACTTAAAATAATTAAAGTGTCTAGTTGTGTAAAAGCAAGTGAACAAGAAATATGATATTGAATATATTATAACTTGACAATTTTGCTATTTTAAATGTTTGTTTTTTATCTAATTGGTTTGCTTATATACGGGTCATTTAATTTTGTAATGATAATATATCCTCTGGGTATTTATTTACTGTGTGCAATAGTAATAATAATAATAAATAAATATAAAATTAAATAAAGTGCTTAAGTATTATTTAAACTTTGACTTAAATTAAAAATAAATAATTAATTACGTGTGTGTGTGTGTGTTCATTAAAACTAATTCTGTTTCTGCTTAATTGTATTTAATAAAATTAAAATAAAATATATTGTGTTATTATCAAAAGTATGAGACAAATGTTATACCATGCAGTTGTGTTCATTGTTTATAATAAAATAAAAATAGAGGATATATTTATAGAAATAAAAAACTTTTTTTAGAGTTGTACAATAAATAATTATTTGTAATATTGTGTGCTATTTAATTAAATGTTTAAAAAAAATGCACTTACAATATAGCAACTTGTAATACTATTTTTTATTATGCCATAGCTCACAATGAGAATTTTAAGTTTTTTTAAGATGAAAGTTTTAACCGACATTTTAATTTTGTACAAAAATTTATATATATTTCAATTATATAATTTTTTAAAGTAGTTAAAATAATTGAATTTATATGTTGTGTTTTATAATAGCAACAACAAAATTAAGTGTGTTATAAGATATTTTTACGTTTGTAGAAATGCTAAATATGATTACATTTATTTCAATAAATGCAAAACGTTCAACAATTTAGTTTTGTTGTTTTTGTTTATACAATAGCATTGGAAAACAAATTAAAGTTTTTAACTATTACAATTTCCGTTAAATCTTTGTACATTAGAACGCAATTTTGTAAAAATCTCTTAAACAGTAATTTATTGTTTTAAAAAATGGGAATCTTGTTCTTTCTACAAATAGATAATTTAGACTATTTATATTACCGTTAGTACGTATCCATTTCTGTAACTCGAGTTATTTGTTAGTATAATCACGGTGTAAACAAGATGAATGAGTAAATTGTTTTGTAAAGTATTTACAGTTTTTAGCAGAATTTACACTATGCATAACCCTAAAATGTTGCGTTTAAAATTTGTAAATAACTACACAAACGTTTTCAAATTTATTGTTTGCTTGTCCCATGCTTATTTTAAAGCAAAAGAATTTATAATAATTTTAATAATAATAATAATAACAATACTAATAATAATAGTAATAATAATAATATTAATAATAATAATAATAATAATAATAATAATAATAACAAACTCCAGTGTACGGTAAAAAGTTACATTGATAACTCACAATTTACTATATTTTTAATCTATTTAATAATTAACAAATTTATCTTTTTTAAAACGAAAATATTACCAAATTTTAACCAAAAAGTAAAAACAGTACAATTCCAGTGATAGGATTTAATATAAATGCCAAACAAATAAACTCAATTTTCGATTTGCAAAATCTTCAATGTCAAAAAATTTTAAGTACAATTACATGAAACAATCTTGTTGCCTTATATTTCTCAGAGTGAAAAAGGCAGTTGTTACACTTCAAATTACAACGTTTTGTTTTAATATACGCACGACTTAGCTCATTACAAGTTTGACAATGTAAACATTGTTTAAGCATTATAAAACACTAGACTAAATTTTTATTAATTAAATTATGTAATTGTAATTTATTGCATATAATTGAAATTGTCGTATCACTTTACTGTTTGTTGGCTTTGCTAAACATAATAATTATAATTATTACAAAAAATGGAATAGAACAATATATCACAACCCTTTTGGAAAATAAAAATAATTTTTAAACAGTATTAAATCGAAATTAATTTTTATTTTTAAATAACATTTTATAAATAAAGATTAAAGTAATATAAAGTATTTTATATTAATTTTAAAATATTTTGTTTTAAATATATGCAAAATGTCAAAAAGTTATATTTTAAAATTAAAATTTGTATAAATGGAATTATTAAATACGATTTATACATATAAAAAAATAATAATTAATTTATTACGATGGTCAATTTAAACGTTTTTTATTATATTATTATTACAAAACATTTGCTTTAAAATAAGCATGGGACAACAAGATAACGGTAACAGTAAAACAGCAATAAAGTCCCCATAATTCGAAATAAACATGTTTGAACATTTTGCCAAAATTGTTGTTTGATCTCTTATAAAATATTCATTTCAATAAAATATTTCCGAATGGTTTTTAGTCAAGTTTTCTGTGGTTTACCATAACCTTTTTTTGTTACCATTAATTGTCTATTCTGAAATTGTTCTTGGTGGTCTTTTGGGTGGTAAACGTAAAAATTAACCAGCTATTTTTTTTGTTTAATTAAAAATTTACCTTCTTTCACCCAACCTTGTCATCTAAGTTGTGCTATTAATTTTTTTTCGTTGTTAGATGGTATAGCGTCCTCTTGTTTTTTTGAAAAATAAACTTTATACAGAAGCCAGGTTGCTAACTATGCGCTCAAACCGTCTTCTTTTATTCAGGCTTGAGACTGGTTATATCAATTTAATTCTAATCTTCTCTAAGTGGAGTTAATTTATCACTAATCTATGGTTAATTTTATTTTTTTCAAAACATTATTCAATACCTCCAAATTTATATTTATTAAACACAATATCAACGTTACAATTGTATTATATATGTATATATTATATAATACAAAACCCTTTTGCTTTAAGAACAAGCATGGGGCAATAAGACAACAATTACAGCAAAAGAACAACAACAACAATAATAACAAAGTCTAGTTGGTATTAAAGATTTTGCACAATCAAAGATTGAGCTTCCTTTCGGCCTTCACTCAACCCTGTCGTCTGTGTAACTTTGTCATCCAGATACGTACGATCACTTTTTTGCCGTTGTTTGCCGGAATAGCGTCCTCTTGATTGTTTCCGTAGCAGTATAAATTTTTTACAGAGGCCAGGTTTCTAACCCTGCGCTTAAAACCTCCTACTTTATCCAGGCTTGGGACTGACTAGATTAAATCATTTCTAATCCAAACTATATATATATATATATATATATATATATATAGTTATTTGTTTTAATGTGACGTTATTATAATTACAATGTCCAGTGATTTGAATTTATTTGTAAAATAACAAATAAAAATTAAGCATTTTTTAAATAAAAATATAAATTTAAAATCAATATGTTTTTTAATAGCTAATAAAAAATTATAATGCTAAAATATTTTTTATTTTGAGATATAAAAAAAATGAAATAATACAAATTTTTATTAGAAATGCAAAAATATTCTTTTCGGCTGATTGAAAAAGTCATTATTCAAAAATTTTTAATTAAACAAGTTTTTAAAAAGTAATACGTAGTTTAATTATTTGTTAGTAGGGAGTAGAGAAAAAATTTATATTTTATCGTTTCAATTACTTAAATTTGAGCAGTTGCTTTATTGTAAAACAAAAAACTAGAGCTGTGTTTTGTAAAAATTAAATAAAACCAATAGTAGATTTTCGGCATTTTGTTTTATAACAAATAAAATGAAGTGTACAGCCAACTTTGTAAAAACCTTTAGTTCAAGTGGTTAAACAAAAGCCTGTACTTAACAAGTTTTGTATTGGTTTAGTATAAAGTATAAAATAGCCATTATACAAAAAATTATATCAAATATCTTAGACAATGGAATGTTCATTTCAACGTTTAACCTTATGGAAGAGTCATGATTGCTGCCGGGGTGGTCTAGCGGTACAGCGCTCGAATTTGTACCGAGGTGGGCATTGGGATTCGAATCTCACCACCGGCCCACTAAAATGCGGGCCCACGTTTGGCTTAGCTAAAATATTCACTACTGAAAGATGTTTCTCGTAAAAAATTTAAAGTAATAAACATTTAGAAAAAATAAAAGAGTACCTTGCGTCACATTTAAAACAATTAATTTTATCTAAATTTGTTTTGTTTATCTAAAAATTAGAATTTAAACATTGGATAGGTTAAAATAAAGATGTTATTTTTTTAAGTATTAACAAAACCGTTAATATTTTTTAACTATAATAAAACAAAACATTTATAAAAATATCCAAATTAAATTATCTCTCTCTAATCAGACGCATAACAAACCATATAAGTCGAATGGTTAAAAAATAAATAAGTATATTTATTTATTTATGGGTTTTCAAGGGTAAAAATTTTTGTCAGATTTACTTAAATAATAAATCCACTTGGTTCAAGTCAACCAGAAAAATTGCACAGCTGTTTCCTTTTTGTTTAGAATCATCAGCAGTACATACCATTCAAGCATCCCACACGATCTAAAACCTACGCCCTATCGGATATCAGACCAATGCCTTAACCATTGAAATAGATCGTGTAAATTTATTATTTACAGTAAATTTGGTCCATTTCAATTGCCCCGTTTTATCAAATGCTGCTACGTTACTACCGGTTAAGCAAATGAATGATCCCTTCCATATAGATCCTGGCATACTGCACAGGTTTAATAACTTCTTTTTTTATAAATATAGCATCAAGTTAGCAATGTACTTCATTATTTTGAAAACAGTTTATTTGATATCAGTTCCATTTTTAAATTAAAATTAGAAAAAACAGCCTTATTCAAAATCAAATTACACAATATTTTTTATCAATACGATATTTTCTTTTATCTCAAAGTCAACTGGCTAAGCCATGTTGCCAATTTAAAAATTTAATAACATTGAGTATTCAAATTTCTCTCTGTGTCGCGCGCACACATATACACACGCGTAAGCTCGTCTATCTTGTTATCACTATTTAATTAGTACAATTATAGTGTTTGTATGTGCAATACTAGACAAATATTTAAATAAATATAGATATATATAAATGCACGTTTGAAAAATATATACATATAATTTATATTTATATGTATAGATTAAAAAACTAACAATGTAAGTATATATACATATATACATATTTATGTATCGCGCGCATAAACTATTTAGTTAGAGACAGATTGTGGTATTTTATCTATTTAATAATTGCCCATTAAAATTAATAATTTTACATTGGAACAAAACTATACATACACATCTGATAGATACAAATACACACGTAAAATATAAAAATTTTACGTTAAACAATTATGTAGTATAGTAGACAAAGATTTTTGTCTGAAAATAGGGTTTTATCCAAATTATATAACCATGGTAATTATCTAATAAAGATTGCAAAGTACATATCTTGTTTCCATTTCAGTCGCTCACATACTAATAAAATTATTATTACTATTATTATTATTACCATTATTATTATTATTATTATTATTATTATTATTATTATTATTATTATTACCATTATTATTATTATTATTATTATTATTATTATTATTATTATTATTATTATTATTATTATTATTATTATTATTATTATTATTATTATTATTATTATTATTATTATTATTATTATTATTATTATTATTATTATTATTATTATTATTATTATTACTATTTTTATGATTTTTATTATTATTTAATTTATTACCAATAAAATATCATCGTAATATACTTGTGTAATTTATGTATATGTAATTTAAGAATTTATGTAAACTGCGCACACTCCAATTAATGTGGGCATAATCTAAAATGAACATGTTTTCAAAAAATAATAACAAATTTTAAATAAATTTTATCACTGTTGTAATTAGTCGGGGTGATGGTGGGGGCGGGAAACTGTCAATTTGAATTTAGGTTGTAAATGAATTTTGGTTAAATAATTGTAATAATTTAAATAGCAATGTTAATTGACTTTGTTTTTACATAAAATTATGTCCATATTGAATAAACGAATGCACTGTTGTAATTTAGTTTTCTTCCAAAACAGTGTTATTATTTTAATTATAATATATTGTGTTCAAAACTACTTTTTAACTTTTTTTATTGCATTGCTTCAATGCTTATGACAATAATAATAATAATAATAATAATTATTATTATTATTATTATTAAATAAACATTTTGCGTATACTCATTGAGCGACCTTGTCATTCTTCTTGGCAAATTTAGCTTGCACATGGCTAAACTACTATACTTAAAACTTGGTTTATGATTCTTACTTCCGGCACCAGATAAAAAGGTTTTCGTTTAGAACTACACCAAATGTTAGTTAATTAAATTAGTAACAGCAAAAACAATAACAAGGTCCTATAATTTAAAAATAACACGGGGCAACAAAATAATTTCAGGTGATCCAACATTTTCGTTTGATGTCCAATGAGGTAGTCATTTAAATTAGATCTTTTTTAAGAGTTGTTAAGTAAGTTTTCTGTAATTTACCGCAACTTTTTTTTCGCTATTATTAATGTCCATTCCAAAACTGTTATTACTAGTCTTTTTTTTTGGTGGGGGGGGGAACGTAAAATTTGACTAAGTAATTTTTATCGCCTAATCGAAGATTGATTGCTTTTTCGGTTTTTACTCAACCCTGTTATCTAAGTTGTACTATCAATCCTTTGCCGTTGTTTGCCGTAATAACATCTTATTGTTTTTGCAGCAATATATATAATACATATATTACAAAAGCCAGGTTGTTAACCTTGAGCATAAACCCTTTTCCCCTATATAGGCTTGGAATTGGTTACATTGGTTTCCTATCTAGACTAAGAAAATTACTTGTCAATATAAACTACACAAAAGTAAATCTTTCCAAAATCTGTAATAATAATGAAAAGGCTTTTGTTATATATGGGAGTTTATCAAAAATAATTTTAGGCCTAATGAACATAACATAATATTATTTTGAAATAACCACTTAAAAGTTTTAATATTTTGTTAGTAGATAATAACTTTTTAAACAATTGTTTTATTAAATAATTTCTGTTTCTCGTTTAAGTGCTTTTTGAAATTATGGCAAAATATTAAAAAAAAGTTATTTACAGCACAATTTATTTAGTAGTTGTTATTACATTTTATAAATTATTAAATAATTAATTGATAAAATGCATTTAATAAAAATACATTTATTACATATTATTGCCCCATGCTTATTTTTTTAAAGCAAAAGGGTTTTGTAATAATAATAATTTATTACATATATTTAATAGTAAAATTAAAAATAAAATTTACAACTTTGTTTATGATGATTTATGTTTTGTCAAGCATTAAATTTCATTTTAGTAAATTAAACTTGTTACCTAGTGGCAAAGGGCTGTTTACAACTGGTTTTTATTATTTTTAAAAACGGGACCAACAAAGTCCGTTGCACACCTTAAAAAGTGCGTTACAAGTTCTTAGGTAGCTAATGTATTAAACTTGTACTTAAATAAATACAAATTTTAGAGTTTTATTTTAATTGCAGACGCGTTTGATCTTTTTTAAGTTGTTAAAATGCTTAAAAAATGTGTTTTTACAAAACATTTCTTTTCTTCATCACTATCTCCAATGTCTAGAGAAAATATTTTTGTTATTGGCTATTTTAGCAAAGCCTAACGTGAGTCCGCATGTAGTGCTGGTGGTAGAGATCAAGCCCATACGCACCCAAGTGTGAGTCGAGCGCTGTACCACTAAACCACACCGGCAATATAAAAACACTAAAAAAGTTTATTAATGAGTTTTCAAGGCTATTTTATTAGATCTGTCAAATTTACTTCAACAATAAATCCATTTGGTTTCAGTTAGCCAAGAGTACCGTACATCTGTTTCATCCTTATTTAAAATCATCAAATATTTAGGGAGTGAACTTAATTGCTTTGTAGAAAACAGGGCAATTGAATTGAAACTTTGTAATGCACAAACGCACGTAATATTTTTCCAATTTTTAAAAGTTTTGTAAAGTTAAATGATGTAGAGGACATGACATTGTACCATAAAATAAAACAAACAATTTTTCGCAAATGTAATTTAATTTTATACAATTCCAAATTGTTGTCAAAAATGAGAATTCTTAATCATATAACAAACAATTCCATTTTTATTAAGGGTTTTTTAGGAGTTTTTATCAGATTTGTTAGATTCGTTTAAACCAGGAACACTGTATAGCTGTTCCATCCTTATTTGGACACACGTAAACTTGAACCCACGCCTTATCTGATGTCAGGCCAGCGTTTTAACCACTGAGCAGTGGGTGGTTAAACTAGGCCCTGTAAATTTATTATTTATAGTAAATCTGATAAATTCTAATTGCCCAGTGTCCTCAAATACTGCTACGTTACTACCGGTTTAGCAACTGAGTAGTCCCTTCTACCACTATTATTTTTAAATTTCTTTTAATAGCTTCATTTATTAAAATTTTGTTGTATTGCTTAAATATTTGACTCGAAACTATAGTCTATCATTAAATTTTATTATTTAAGATCTTTTCGCTCTGAAGAGCATGAAACAACAAGATTGTTCTATAAGAATGTACATTAAAATTTGACTTTAAAAATTGTGCATATTATAAAATAAATATTGCAAAATCTATTGTATTCCATTTTTTAAATATAAAAATATAATATTTTTAAAAACTTTTAAAATAAGAATTTTTAACAAGTTACATTTGTTTCATATATAATTGGAATATTTCATCACGTATATTCCATGTCTTATTATACACAAAAAATAACAATTATCTATTGCATACGTTCATATGCCTGACTTTACATGGCACAATTTACCCAATTTATCAATGTAATTTCTTTCGAAGAAAAAGTTAATCTGTTTCAATGCATACATATGGTTGTGATATTAATTTATTTATTTACTTACATGGTGGTCGCCTTATGTTATGGTAAGTATAACATAGAATCCCAAGTGCCAACTAATTTATATTTTAAAATTGAATAAAACAAATATGTGTAGCCCCATTTAGAAGATAATTTTTTGTCAACTTTCAACATAATTATAATATGTACAACATAGCATTTTTATTGTGGCTTTTTTAATTGATTCACTTTTTAAAATGTTTGTTTGTTTGGTTAACATTTAAGTATTTGCAATAATAATAATAATAATTATTATTATTATTATTATGCTTATGATTTTAAATAAACTACAATAATTTATCAGTTTTATATACAAAAACAATTTTCTAATTACTTTTATAAATGTAAAATAGCATAAATTTAAATTATGTAATAAAATTATAATTAAAATCAAATTATTATATGATATTATACAAAACCCTTTTTTTCAAAAATAAGCATGGGGCAATAAGACAACCATTACAGCAAAAAAACAGCAACAATAACAAAGTCTCGTTGGCATTGAAAATTTTGCAACTTGAAGATTGAGCTTCCTTTCGGCTTTTACTTAACTCTGTCATCCAGATACGTGCAATCACTTTTTTGCCATTGTTTACTGGAATGGCGTCCTCTTGATTGTTTCTTTGGCAGTATAAAAATTTTTTTGCAGAGGCCAGGTTGCTAACCTTTCGCTTAAACCCTCCTCCTTTATCCAGGCTTGGGACTGGCTAAATTGAATCATTTCTAGTCCAAACTAGGCGGATTTAAAATCAAATTACCATTTTACTTTTTTTTATTTATTGTTGCAGAACAGCCGAGTCAGATGGAACGCTAAACTCGATACTGGGTGGAAATGGTTTTGAGTTTTACAACCGGCACCAAACACAGACTCCTGTTTGGCTTTGTTAAATGTTCACTGGCTAAAAATTGTTTCTATTGTAAAACCCAAATTGAAAATAAAATGATAATTTATTGAGCCGGAGCTTCTATATTGTGCTAGGCTAGTCAACGGTCAATAGTTTAAATTCCATTAATCTTTCATGTAGGATTACACTAAATATCTACCGGTCAAAAAGTATTTCTTATCAACCAGCAAAACAATAACTAGCACTGAAAGAAGAAAGTTGTTACTATTATTTTTAAAGATATAATTGAAATGCTACTATTTATACTATTTATATACTACTATTTATATACAACAACAAAAGGACCACTACTCCATTTGATTAAACTAAGGAAGAAAAATTGAAATCAAGATTAAAGGTAAAAGCTGAATAAAAAAATTAGCTGTCAATAGGCAAAATATTCTTGTGCAGTACGCTTTTCACAGAAACATTCATTTTAACTTGTCCAAATGCATCTGGCTGTAAATGTGCCTACATATGTTAAAACAAGTGTGCGTTATATAAATAAATGCATACAATAAGTGTTAAAAAGCCATTTATTCTGTTAGTTTCGTACAGTTTGAATAGTTATTTTTGTACTTAAAATTAACTTTTATAAAGCGAATTTTATAAGAATATATTGGGACCGATATAGAAAACGTAGACTCAAATATTTTTTCTCTATATTTAGTAATACAAAGCATTTAAAATTGCTGAACAATTAGATTTACTATAGATAATAAATTTACCAAGTTTGTGTCTATTGTCCAGAGCTTAAGAGATAAGACCTACATCTAAATCCTGTATGACACGTTAATAATATGCACATTGTATGATTTCTGTTGGCTCGAACTAAGTGCCTTTATTATTTATTAAATCTAAAAAATCTAATATTATGCGAATTTATTTATGTTAATTGCTTTATCTGCTTATTAAAGTGAAAATTACACACAAAGCACTTTTACTTCAAAATGAACATGGAACAACAAGATAACAGGAACAGCAAGACAACAACAAAGTCTCATGATTTTAACATAACATGGGGCAACAAAATGATTCCATGTGTTCAAACACTTTGCCAAAATTGCTGTTTGACCCCCCTCATGAAACATTTGTTTCAATTGGATTTTTTCAAATGGTTTTTAGCCAGCCTTTTTTTGCCATTATCAGTTAACTATTCCAAAACCATTCTCGCTAGTCTTTCGGGGGGCAATAAACGTAAAAATCGACTAATTAATTTTCTTTGTCTAATCGAAGATTGAGCTTCCTTTTGGTTTTTACTCAACTCCATCATGTGGGTCGTGTTATCAATTTTATGCCTTTGTTTGCCAGAATGGCCTTTTCTTATTGTTTTCGTAGTAATATATATTTTTTATAGAATCCAGGCTGCTAACCTTGGGCTCAAACTCTCCTTTTTATCTACACTTGGGACTGGCTAAGTGGGGGGGAGAGTATTTCTGATTTACTCTAGGCGGAATTAAAGTAATAATAATAGTTGTAAAATCTAACCTTCTTTTATTTTTAAATAGCAACATGGAAATTAACTACAACAAAGTTGTTATTCAACTTTTTATTATTTTATGCAGAGTAGCTGTTTTTCATTATTTTTTAAAAATTTGTTTTGATCGTAGAAACGAACAGATAAGATTGGTAAAATGGTAAATGTTTTTTATTGCCAATGTTTTAAATGTATTTTGTTAAGATTACCTAGCGTTATTGCATTTTAAACAATAAGCTCACGAGAAAAACTGACTCTCGTTTATCACATGTCATCACTGCAGTTAAACCAAGAAAATTACTTAATCAAATTATATGTTTTGTTATTCCATGCTTATTTTTGAATTATGGGACTTTGTCGTTGTTTTTACCGTTACTGTTATCTTGTTACCTCATGTTTATTTTTAAGCAAAAAACGTGTGTTATTTTTGTCGACTTTTTTCCCCTATATCTGCCTCTAATTATCTTCTCTGTAATGCACTTTGTTTTCTTGTTTTCTTAACTTACTTAACCTTGTCAAACGTTTGCTTTAGTTTGTAAAATGTGGTTGTACCATCTCCATTTTTATGGTCTTCAATGATTTGTTTTTTAATGAATTAATTATTATATTATTTTTAAAGTTATCTTATAAACTATCTTTTGTTTAAATATTTAACAAAAAGAGCATTTTTTTAGAAAATAAACATTCATCGAAAGTCTCGTTCTTATAGAAGAGTCTGTATTAAATACCCATGTCAAAAAGACTAAAACTTATGTTTATATAACTACATATCTAGTGCCATCCAACTTAAAAAATAGAAAAGCAATAAGGTTAATTTTAACAATGAAAACAGAACAACATCGATAATAGCTATGATGTCGGCAATTAAAAACAAAAACTTAAATAGTTTTTTAAATTGTTTGTCCTATTGTACTAGTTGGACATACAAGTGCACTTTGATTGAATCAGTTAGAATTATGACTGTAAAAAGAATGATTGGAATAAATTTATCACGACATTGCTTTGCTACACCAACGACGCCGCTTTGTCTATTTCGTGTCAATAACACACACTGCTCTTTTTTAACCAAATTAATGTACAAAATAGTTTGATAAAAAATAAAAAATAAACTTCAATTCTAAAATAACATTAAAGACTTTTTTGTAACTGGAAAATAAAAATTGCAATTGAGAAAATTTTCGAAATTATGTATCAATTGGAAAATAAATAAAAACATGTTTTTTACGTTTTTCGAACCAAAATAAATTAGAACATATGCTAGTTATTTTTGTAAAAAAATATGTGATTATATTAGGTATTTATAACAAACACACGAATATATTTTCAAAAACACTTTTACCAAATATGGGTTAGCAACCAAATTGAATTTCTCAAAATGAATTGTATCTTTAATGAAACATATTCATTAACCGTTGTATGTATGTGTATGTGTGTTTTTAACAAATTGATATTACTAGGTCTTTGTGTTTAAATTCACTTAATTCTGTATTATAAAAATTAAAATGGCATTTACCAAAAGTGCTTATTGCTTAAATTTGTAAAATGCAAAAATTTGTAAAAAAAAAAAGAAAAAAGAAATAGTTTTATTTAAAAATAACTAATTAGAATTATTTTCTATCTAAACAGTTACAAGTTGCTGCTAAGAAAAAGGGAGCATTGAAGTGTATTTATTATTAGTGATTTTGTAAAAAAAACAAGTTGTCCGAATTTTTGCTAAAAAGATTACTTTTAAAATAAACTGGTTTTTATATTTAACTTAACTTATCCATACATACATTGCGTCCTTATTCAAACATTTAATAGTGGCAAATGTATATAATAAACTAAAATATACACTACCCAAAAATACACAAACGGTTTTAAAAGTAAATTATTATTAAGTTTGTGTATACAACAGACAATAATGTAGTACATTATCCTACAATCGTTTACTGTCTGCACCTATACATGTTTATTTTATATTTTTTAACCAATTAATACTGGACTAAAATAAACATTATATTACTAAATTACAACATAACTAATTTTAGTTCAATCGGATAGATTTTATTGTGCAATACAATGTAACAAGTTTATAATAAAATATTGTCTAATCTTAGTAATTATGTAACTATTGAATTTTGTTTGTCTAAGTATGTTTATTTTTATTAATATTGCGCTTATGTATGTGTTGAATAGTTGTGTTTTATTAAAACCGTTTTGTTGTTGTTGTTGCTAAAAAAGGTAAATAATGTTGAATAAATATTTAAATACTTACTGTATTGTTCAAATGTGTTTTTATCGGTATATATATATATATATAAAGTTTAAAAAAGCAAATAAACTTTTAATTAATAAAATAATGTCAATGAATGCTGTCAAAAAGCCTTTGCATTAGACTTTGGATTTTTTACGTTCAACATATACATAACAATGTTTGATTAAGCGGTAATTGAAAAAACAAACATTTCATTTTTATCCTAATCATTTTACCGCAAGATGAAATAAAAATATGGTTTATTTACTTTGATAGTTAACTTTGTAATCTGATATATATATATATATATATATTATAACAAAGAAAACACGCTTGGAAATTCTAATTAAACTTGGATTTGTGAATAAACATTGACAAAAATAATTTGTTACGCTTATCTTTTTTTCATTGCCTAAATTAGAAACTGTACGTGGTAAAAACAAGTTAGAATTAGCATTTTTATTTATTAATTTTATTTGAATTCGGAACTTTGTTTGTTTTTTATTGAACGTTGATTGGAATATCACAAAAGATAAAATTCAAATTCTGATAAATGAAAGGATTTCAGTTCGACGACGGGTACTAAATATACGCATTCATTATTTGTCTACGCTAAATATCTGCTTGATAAAAACTAATTTTAGTCAAAATTAGCATAAAATATTAACTATAATAATAATAATTGTAGTAGTAATGAGAGTACTGTTTAGTTATTTAAATTTAAATAAAAACTAACTCCGTTATAGCTCGTTCGAAGCAAGTGCTTTGAAAGAAGAAAGATTAAAACGTAAAAAAGCGTTTTTAAAAAAAAAACAAGATTATAAACAATATAAAAAATTGTAAATAAAAACACAAAAAGTAAGCTGTTAAAAATATTTGTTGTATAAAAATAGATTAATAAACTTGTAAAAAAGTGTATTTTGGTTAGTAAAAATGGGCAAAATATTTTGTTTTTTAATAAATGTAACACAATTTACTAGAGGGTTTTACATTTAATCAGGTTTCAAACTCTGTACTAGTTTATTAAATTAAAATTTATATAATGTCCACTTGCTTAAAAAAATGTTTCGTATAGCATTCAAATAGTAATAATAATAATAATAATAATAATAATAATAATAATAATAATAATAATAATAATAATAATAATAATAATAATAATAATAATAATAATAATAATAATAATAATTGTTTTATGCTTTAATATAATAAGGCTTTATATATACATCCCTTTTTGACAAAATTAAACTTCTAATTAAGTTAATGTAACAGGACATGATAAATGTTGTTTTAACAAATTATAAAATATTATAAATCATATTACAATGAAAATAGATTATATGTATAATTTATTAACGTATTACATAATCATTCCAAATAACTTGTGCGTTTAAAAAACTAAATAAGATATTATTTACTTACTTAATTTATGTATTAATATATATATATATATATATATATATATATATATATATATGCATATACAAACAACAAAATAAACTTTTACGAAAATATAACATAATAAAACGCTTTTTTTAAAAAAGAAATTTATTTAAACTAATTAAAAATTAAATATTAACAATTTATTACTTTTTTGTTTTTATTCAATTGCGTGTTAATTTAAAATATTTAAAAAAAACATAAAAAAAGTCAAGCATTTATTTGACACAATAGAAAAAAATAACAATTTTAAGGAAAATAATTAAGTAAATAGATAAATTATTTTCTATATCTCTTCCTCTCTCTCTCATTGTATATATCACATTTTATATTTAAATAGGAAATAAGAACTAATATCGGAATACTATATATATATATATATATATATATATATATATACATCTATAATCTAACTCTTAATTGCAATAAAACGAACATTAATTAAAATTTAAAATTTAAAAGAAACAATTATATATTTTTATTAATTATTCATTTTTTATTATTTAATTTTATTTAACATTGTTTAGATCTATTTATATAAATTTTAATTTATTTACATTACCCAAGATTGGATAAAAATAACTGTTTCGTGTTCAAATTAAATATAGAAATTTTTTCTAATATTTTTATTGGAAAAACAAAATTAAATATTAATTGTATTAAAAGGTAAACATTTTGCATTAAATAATTTATTAGTTGCTTGTTTATGTTTAATGTTACTTTGTTAATATTGTTTATTTAAAATACAACAATATTAAACTCGTTTTAGTTTGGTTTACATTGAAAGTTACTTGCTTTTATAGCATCCTGAATTAACGTTTACATTAATGTTGCGTGTTATTTGTACACTATTGTACATTTGCCTTGCTGTTGTTTTTTTGGTCAAATTCTTGATAAAAGAAATTCAAGACAATCTAGAGCGGAGTAAAGATATTTCTAACACTATCATGGTGTATAAGCATTAATTCAAATTAAATTCACTAAGCATCTGTACGAAATTGACACCATTTGGTAGGTTATATTAGTTGTAATGTGACAATAAGAGTATGATTTTGTCACTGATACTAAATGTGGGCTGTTGTTTAAACTGGACGAAATTTGTGTTGTTTGGTGAAAAAACGTTTAAACATTGAAACCGAAAACAATGCATCATAAAACGCAAAATTTAGACTACCAATTTACTTTTTTTGGTTACTTTTATATACATAAATATTGACACATAATTATTGCAAACCTATGGAGTTTTTAAATATATGGTAAAAACATTTTTTAACCAAAAAGTACAGTTTATACTTAAATAGCAGACTAAGAAACAAATGCATGGTTTGACGACATAAAAAGGATCTGTTTTTAGCCTTGGATAACCTTGGAAAACTTATTATAATTAATGACAGTAACGTATACAACAGTTCTCTATTTGTAATTTAAATAATTACTACCTAAAAATAAGATTAACAACGATAATAATAATAATAATAATAATAATAATAATAATAATAATAATTAAAAAAACTATACTAAGTTGTAATTAGTTTTTACTGTTTAAATGATTGACAGAAAACGTTATTTAATAATTGCACATTAAACAAAGCCAAATGAGAGTTTGCATTTATAACCTTATTATGTTCACATAATAATGTTACTACTATTACTACTACTACTACTACTACTACTACTACTACTACTACTACTACTACATAACTGCAACAATAACTATTTTTAATATAAAACTGTGGTCTTGTAAAATTTGAAACAATATGGATTATACAATAATACAAACATAGTATCTTGTTTATGATTATGGTAAGCAGTGAACGTACTACCTACAATTATGATGTAAAATAAAATATCATTTAAAACTATGTGTTATTATATTAGTCTAATTTGTGTGTATTTAAAAAATAATATTATTTAATCAAAAATTACAAAGTATGCTATATAAAATTGTCTATTCATTTTAACATTTACATTTATAAAAATTAAACGAATTGATATATTTAATTAATAAATACATGTTTGTAGTTCTTATTTAAAAAACCGTCTTTTCTTTGCTACAGTCACGTTACATGTATGTCGCTTAAATAAAAGTAAATTTATCAATGGGTTTTAAGGGATTATTTCTATTTTAGATAATCCAAGGTCATCCACCCGTAGCTCAGTGGTTTAAGGCACTGGCCTGACACCAGATAGGGTGTGGGTACAAGTTCATGTATCTTGTAAAACTTGAGAGGTATGTGCTGCTGATGATTCCAAATAAGGATGAAACAGCTGTACAGTGCTTCTGATTAACTAAAACCAAGTGGATTTATTATTCAACTCAATTTAACAATTCTAAAATAAAAGTAAATTTACCGATTAATTAAAACATTGTTATTAATTATCTTTTTATAAAGCTGTTTTGAAAACATTTTAGTTTGCAATTTTCTTTTTTTTTCATTCAATTTCAGATGGCTTTAAAACTGTATTTAAGTAAAAAGAGGGTTTAAAAATAAAAAGGCAAAAACTATTTACAAAGTTTTAAAAATATCAGGAACATTTGCTCGTTTTCTACTGCTCTGCTAAAAATTAAAAAGGTAAATTAACTGGTCACATAGTTTTCTGTCAAATTTGAGTCTAGTTAAAATGTAATTAGACAAATTATCACGCATTATAGGATTTTTAATTCTTAAAATTTTATTAACACAATAAAATACTCGTTAACAGTTGCCCTATATCAGTTCAAGAATATTGCTAAAACAAATGCATTATTATTATTATTATTATTATTATTAATAATAATAATAATAATAATAATAATAATAATAATAGTAATAGTAATAATAATAATAATAATAATAATAATAATAATAATAATAATAATAATAATAATAATAATAATAATAATAATAATAATAATAATAATAATAATAATAATAATAATAATAATAATAATAATAATAATAATAATAATGATAATAATGATAATAATGATAATAATGATAATAATAATAATAATAATAATAATAATAATAATAATAATAATAATAATAATAATAATAATAATAGTAATAGTAATAATGATAATAATGATAATAATGATAATAATAATAGTAATAATAGTAATAATAATAATAATAACCTTATTTGGCCTTATCTTAATAAAAATGCTCTTATATACGTTTAAAATAAGATTAATAAAGTTGTGTTTAAATATGACTGCCTTATTGTAAACTGAAAAGATTATTACATTATAGAAACCAGTATTGAATGCTTAGCACTTCGTACAAATCAAAAAAATGCATTTGTTGGTTGATTTAAATGTATATATTTTATCATTTGCAATAAATTGACACAAATACAATAAACAGTAAACTAATGAATTCAAAATGAGTAAAATGGTGGATTGTATACTATTTTCAAATAAAGAAAGTAAATAAAATTAAAAAGCTGGTTTAAAAATACAAAACCTGATATTAATCAACAATATAAGTATATATATATATATATATATATAGACCTCTGTTTTTTTAACAACAAAATAATAATAATAATAGTAGTAGTAATGATAATAGTAATAATAATAAATTAAATTAAACAAAAAAGTAAATTAATGATTATTTAGTTCTTTCAAACTTGCCAGTGTATCGAGCTTTGTTTTAAAGGTACTATCTAATTCTTTGCATAAATTTGAATTAAAAAAATTGTTACTATTTTCATATTTTAACGTATCTTCATTAGTATTGTTCGTAGTACCGATATTTTCATTATTTTTGTCATCAAACGCGTTTTTGCTTTCGTTTACGCCATGATCATTTCCATCAAATTGGTCATCATTATTAATATTATTATCATCATTATCAATATCATCATTATCATTATCATCATCATTATTATTATTATCATCATCATTATTACCATCGTGATTCTCATAATCTCCATAAACATTCAATTTATTTGTAAGTGACAAAACAGCGCACGATTTTTTGTGTTGATAGTTGGGGAAAAAAGAAGAATTGGCCTGCTTGGCATACGATTCTAAATATGTTGACGTATCATGCAAACAACACACTGTCGGAAGTTCGTCATGGCTTGGCGATTGACCAGGAGATTCCAACTTGTCCTTATTCATACTCGAGTTACTGCTTTGATTTGATTCATTTTCAATTTCGTCTATTTTCGATGCAGCTTTGAAAGTTTCATTATCATTATGATGCGTTTGGTAATCTGTAAATAATTTTGCATTCAAATTGTAATTTTTGACCCCATCTTTTGTCCAATTTTTTGTTTGACACAAATTGGCAGTTGGTTCGGACGTAGCAGCAGCGACATTGTTAAAGCAGTCCGATATGGAATTGGAAAGTAGAGGACTGAGCAAAGGCTTGATCAAGTCGCAAGTACCTATATGCAATAGAAATTTGGTCGACTGTTGAAATAGTTGTCCACATATACAAGGAAATGCTTGACCACTGTCCACTCCATATCCCGATGTCCACGACGAAGTGTTGGAAATGTTGGGCATAAATTCGTCGTTGAAAACACAATCGCCATCATTTTTGTGATGTTGTTGTTGTTGTTGTTGTTGTTGATGTTGTTGACTTTCATCCTTTGATTTGAAATTAGCGTTAAAAATAGATGGGCATAGATAGGACATATTGAACGGTAGCGATGGATTCATAAATAAAAAAGGATTTGCCGCTTTAAGAAAATTTAGCTGACTGTTCAAACCCGAATTGACTGGACTGGGTGGCATAATAGGTGTCATAGACGACGACGATGATGATGGCGATAATGACGATGTCGTCGTGGCCGAATTCAACATGACCGATTCGTCGTAGCCCAACGGTGGCGGTAGATGAGGATTGGCCAATGGCAAATTCAATCCAAACACCGAAGCAATCGCAGCCAAATGATTGGCCGATTGGTGATAGAAGTTTGGCTGACCGTTCGACTGACTAGTTCGAGGAGGACACGTTTGAGTTGGCGGAACATACGACTGTGGATGTCGGTGCGACGTTGACGACTGGAGAAAAAGAGAATCGGGATGATATTTTGACGTTGTAAAGTCGGAACGAAAACTACCTAAATGATGATAGTTGGATGCTTTTGATCGATAGGAATTTTTTAAATTGAAATTGGTTGCAAGATGATTGTGCATTTGGTTACTGTTGTTGTTGTTGTTGTTGTTGCGATTGGATGAGAACAGTCCTGTCCCATTGGACATAATTGAGCCATTAGCTGCATGTGATGTTGCCGCAATGGATGTTGACAATAATGGCGGTGGTACTGCCGCTGTTGTTGGTGGAGTTGATGTTGATGTTGACGGCGGTGGAGGAGGCCGTTTTTTGCATGTACGTTGGTGATGATAAAATACAGGCGGCCAACGATACTTTTTGGCACAATAACGACACGTATACTTGGGAGGGAAATGGATATGCATGTGTTGATCTAACAAAGCTTTCGATTTAAACGCCTTGATGCAATGACAACATTGGAAAGGTTTGGAAGGATCTTGTTGGATGGGAGACAACATTGGATCGTCGAATTTGTCATTTTCTTCTCCACCACCTCCTGCTTCACGACGATCATTTTCATCTAAATGACTTTCGTCAGTATAGGAATCGTGACATTTTCGCTTTAATGATTTTGTATAAACGACCGAATGGGGAGTAGATGGAAAATATGCCGACGAGTGATAATTGTTCAAATGTGACGACACGAAACCATCGGCACATAAATTGGCCTTTGTTACATTTTGATCGTCCCAGTGTCCAACAAAAGGATCTCTCGATGGAGTTGAAACGCCGGGCATTGTATGGACTTGGTCGTTGCCAACTTTTAAATGAGACGCATTGTCCATCATACAATTGAAAAATGGCGAATGTTTCATTTTGTTTGACGATGGCAACATGCATGGACATTTGAATTGGTGTTTCAGAAAATTTGACATATTCGTGTAGATTTGACCACAGGGACACGTAAAATGTCCGTTTGTTTGGTGTTTAAAGTCGAAATGTTTGATAAGTTGACTTTGACTGGACGTGGTAAACGAACATTCGCTACATTGCAAATGACGCAATTCGTTTTTCAACATTCCATCGGCGTCGTCTTGACTGGCACGTACGGACAAGTCGAGAGCCGAAGTTGCGTGTTTAGCCATTTTGTCAGCGTCGGCGGGATTCAATGTCGATGACATCATCATCATCACGTTCATCATCGATTTCAAATCACCCAAAACAAAGTTGGAACATTTTTTGACATGATCCAAGAAACCGGACGGTTCGGCGAAAGACGATCCGCAGGGACACGAAAATTTTGACAAATCGGTCGGACTTTTGGTTGGCATGCCAATGTCACACAGCAGCTGATTGGTCGACGGAAATAGGGGCATAAAATCTTTGGGATCGCTGAATGAACAATCGTCGTTGGTGGTTGACTTCACGTGTTCCATTTTGACCGACAAAATTGGACCGAAAAAATTCCACTATAAATGGGTGGATCGAATTTTGAGACTTCAAATTGGATTGTGTACAATTTTTAAAATGATATTATTTATTCAAGTTTTGTATACTCTATACGATACGATACTGCTATCACACAAATTTTAAATAAATATGCACATGCGTTTATATGTACCTGAATATATACATATATATTTACATACACACAATATCTATTTAATAATGATCATACTTCTGAATCTAACAATCATAGTATTACACGAAAAAACACATGCACGACCGTATACACACACACATACACACACTCATAAATATATAGTGAGAGAGAGAGAATTTTCTATTTTTCTATTCCTATTGTGTCTTGTACAACACACAATAATCCATACCAATTTACATTATAAACTAATATACTAATAACAATAATAATAATAACAATAATAATAAATAGTAGTAGTGGTATGGGAGAGAGAAAAATTAACTTTTAATTGGTGGGCGTGTTTTTTTATCAAGAACACACCCGGACTGAAGGAATTATCTACTTTATCCATCATCATCATCATCATCATCATTATTATATATTTTTTAACATCATCATCAACTTGAATAAACAATAATAATAATAATAAGCAGTATGAATTTAATTTTCTACCCTTACTTTACTCGTTCGTTTTTCATTTTAATGATAATTATCTCTCTCTTTATATGTGTGTGTATGTGGGTGGATTGTAGGCATGCCTGTCTCCCTACAGTTATTTTTCATTTACTTGTAATGTAATACAATGTATTGTTTTGCGTATACTATAATAATGCACAAAGTTCTTGTCTAATGCGTTGCAATGAACATAGTAAAAACAATAATAATAATAATAATAATAATAATAATAATAATATATAGAAAAGCCAATCTTTATTGGTCACAAAATTTTATAAACCCACACTGACATATGACATATTTGTTACTCTTGTGTGCAAATATTCAATTGTTACGCTATAAAAATTTAACGAATGCATTTGTTAACTAGTAAATTATAATTATACAAATAACAATAATTCGAAACATATAGTGTTGCAGTTTGTAATTTATTTGTAGATTATTATTATTATTATTATTATTATTATTATTATTATTATTATTATTATTATTATTATTATTATTATTATTACTATTATTATTATTATTATTATTATTATTATTATTATTACTATTATTACTATTTATAAATATGGTATAGCATAAATGTTATCTTATTTAAATAACCCGCACAAGCTTTTTTTAAATGTTTATTTTTAAAAACGTTTTCCCTCCGTTAATTAAATTACTAGTTTTTCACAATTTAACCATCTATGCCACTTAAATATACATTAATAAATATTGCATACCAAAAATAAAATTATTTATTGGTTTTCAATATTAAATAAATTGAGTTTAATGAAGTTATTTCTAACAAGTATTTAGGATTCTCCAAGTTAAATATATCAAAAACCTAAACTAAGTTTTAATTTAATTTAAATATTTTTAAATATTGAGAAAAAAGTCAGTTATTACATTAACTTATATAAACACGTATTTATTATGAAACACATTCATAAATATATACCAATCAATTAATAATTAATCTCTTGAGTGTAATAGAATAACTCCGCTTCCACCCCCCCCAAACTTTTTATTATTTCAAAACCCGTTTACTTTAAAAAGCACAGGGCAACAAGATTGTTCCATTTAATTGTACTTTAATTTTCGGCTTAAAAAATTATGCATATTGAAAATTAAGCTTTCATTCGCATTTCGCTAAAACATGCTTTCATTTATTTAGTGCAGTATTAGAGAATGGTGTTCTATAATTGATCTGGCAATATTAATTTTTTTACAAAGGCCAGATTGCTAATCTTGCATTCAAAACCTTTTCCATTTTCAACTGGACTTAAAACAGCCCATTATTCAACTAAAACTAATCAATTTAGTCAAAGTTTGGTTGAGAATTTTTATTACCAAAAAAGTATTGAACAATAAATAGACGTTTCCAATTTTTTGCTTTTATGTAGGGAGTGGTATATTTGTTAAATGTCCACTTATTAAAAATATATCTACTGTAAAATACTCAAGCAATGATAATAAAATCCAAAAAAGGTATTTTTTAATTATTAAACTTATCTCTTATTTATCACAAAGATTGTAGATTTGTCAAATTTACTTGAATAATGTATCCACTTGGTTTTAGTTAATCAGGAACACTGTACAGCTGTTTTACATCCTTGTTTGGAATTATCAGCAGTACATACGCCTTTCAAGCCTGAAGTTTAGTTGTTATTCAGAAATTATTAAATAATTTTTATCAAGCATTTCGTTATATAGATTTAAAACCGCGTTGGTAAGTGCTACTTCTATATCGCTTCGGTTTATTCTTAACCGGATTCTAAAGTTGTTTAGGATTTACAAGTTTTGTGTCTGGGTGTTCATAAGTTCCCGTTCCACTACTAACTCATTCAACTCAGAAGTAGTAAATCAATCAATAACTATTGAAGCCAAGTTAATTTTTACTATGGGCTTTTTAATGTCTATACTAGAAATGTCAGATTCACTGGTTTGACCCAACAAGAAGTACGATACATTTGTTTTATTCTTGTGTTTGGAATTATCAACAGTGCATACCATTGAAGCTTTAAGCAAAATCGAGCCTACGTTTTTTCTGGGTTCTAAAACGAAGCCTTATTCCATTAACCAACGAGTGGTTACAATAAGCCTTGTAAATTTATTATTTATAGTAACTCTGATTAATGCTAATTGCTCAGCAACCTCAAATGTTGTGCGTTATTCAATAGTCCCCTAAACTAGGACTTTCATCATATTGGTCCTAATATATTGCACAAGTCTAATCGCCTCTATGGTACGGTTGAGTTACATTTTATTATGGAGGGAGGCTGGATAATATTAGAATTATCAAATTTAACTTGAATTTATTACAAAAAATAAATACAACAATTACAAAATAAGTTTAGAATGAATACAGTC
>JAKXYG010001092.1:1927500-1980000 GCA_025895645.1 Cardicola forsteri | reverse complement strand
GTTATTAAATTAAATCTTTTAAAATTCAATTATGAGAAACTAATACTCTTGTATCTCTCTCTCTCTCTCTCTCTCTCTCTCTATATATATATATATATATATATATATATATATATATATATATATATATATAATTTATTTTTAATGTTTATTACTTTGAATGTTTTACAAGAAACATCTTTCAACAGTAGACATTTTAGTGAAGCTTAACGTGGGCCTGCAGTTTAGTGCCGTTGGTAGCATTCGAATTCACGTCCATCAGGTACAAGTCGAGCTTTGTACAGCTGAACCATCCGGCAAATGTTTTGCAAAAATAGTGTCAATTGTTTGTTTTAATTCATTAAAACAGAAATTTTAATCAATAGGATTGTTGCTAATTTTATTGATCGAGCGTGCGTTAATAAAAATTGCTTTTCATTGCGTGAACATGCAGTCCAGTTTAAGTCAAAGGTTTGTATTCAGCGTTTATTTAATTACCTTTATTATTATTATTATTATTATTATTATTATTTATTAATTAATGTTTGTAAATAAAATGCCTCTAAGATACGTGTTGTATAAGTAACCCCAATACATTTTACTTAATAATAAAAAGTCTTGAAATTTCTTATTTATAAGCATTTTTTTAAATTTATAAATGTTTGTGTGGCATGGATATAAGAGCTAATAGAAAAAAAAGAAAAAAATACTCTTAATCTTTTTAATAAATTAATAAAGTCCATAGTCAAATGTTGTAAATGTATTAGTAATTACTTGATTAAATGAATAATTCACATACGCTTGAAAAAAATAATTAATACACTTTATTGAATAGCCAATGTTTACTATTGTACATTTAAACATTAAATACACATAATTTAATTATAGTTAATTTAATACCATGATGACAGAGGCGGTTAGAGCGCTAAACTTAAAACTGGACAAAGATTGATTGGAGTCATACCACTGGTACTAAGTGCAATACCTCGTCTTAATATTCACTTGCACAATATTCTTTCAAATGAATAATAAATAAATATACTAATGTTTCGATAAATAAAGGATTATATTAATGTTTGTATGCCACATACACATACAAAAACACACAATATAAATACATTTAGTTCTAATTACTAAAAAGCCAATCGGAACAGAACATATTGTTTTGTTTTGGCTAGAAAAAGCGCAAAAACACGCAAACTAATGTTTTTGTTACTTCCCAACCACACCTTATGATTATATAGAATGTTGGACACAAAGAGGTAGAGGATGAATATTTGTCACACTATGACAACATAGTGTGACAAAGTGTGAAAAGAATTTATCAAACCTTTTTAACGTATACAATATATAATATATATATATATATATATATATATATATATATATATATATATGTGTTTTCAACTTAGGTAAATAATTAATTGGTTTTTAAGAGTTTTTATTAGATTTGTCAGATTAACTTGAATAATATATTCACTTGGTTTCAGTTAACCAGAAGCACTGTATAGCTGTTTCATCCTTGTGTTTGGAATTATCAGCAGTGCATACCTTTCAAATTTTACTCACACATGAACTTGAACCGACACCCTATCTGGTGTCAGGTCAGCGCCTTGACCCTGTAAATTTATTATTTATGGTAAATCTGATAAATTCTAATTGACCAACGTCTTCAAATGCTGCTACGTTACTAGCGGTTTAGTAAGTGAGTGATTCCTTCCACTAGGACTTAACCGAATTAATTAATTATGTAATACTACTCTAACTCATACATTCTGCATTTAGTAAAATTTTTAACTAACGTAGAAAATATTAAGTTTAAACAACTATTTGTGTGTCTTTCAAATATTAATTAGTGTATTTTGACGCTTTTTTGTTCTACCTAAAATAAAATTTTGTTGCATTATTTTCAATTTAACCGACAGTCTATATAATTGCTAACCACTTTCTAATTTTAATAGGATGCTTTATGATTTGAAAGATCTATAAGACGTTTTCGATAATTATGTTACTAAAGCTTTATTCTTTTGATTTTAGTATTAGTTTTACTTTAAATCTTTTCGGTTTCTGACTTCTATGCTTATGCTAATAATGTAAAAAATATTTCTCTAGTTTAAACTGAAGTATTTATACCGACTATACTACTACTGCTACTACTACTACTACTACTACTACTACTACTACTACTACTACTACTACTACTACTAATAATAATAATAATAATAATAATAATAATAATAATAATAATAATAATAATAATAATAATAATAGTAGTAGTAGTAGTAGTAATAATAATAATAATAATAATAATATCGCTTTTATAATTTTATTACGGTTTAATGTTTTAATCGCAATATCCTATCTTTATGGATTTCCGTGTAACTAAAACGTTTCTTTGATCTCGATTTAATTTATACAAGTTTTTTAATTCCCAAAATATGTTGATTGTACACAAGGACAAACGTACTGAAACAACGACTTCTTATAACTAACTGTAAAGTCCATTTTCTGGTTTACATAATATTTACATAAATATCAATCTAAAATTTTTTACAAAATTATATAATTTTGTAAATTTTGAAAAGTTTCGAAATATCTTAAGTTGATCATTATTTTTTTATAATTAATATATTAATATTAATAAACTTGTCAAGTTAAAAGTCTTAAACTGACTAAAGCACAAGACCTGTATTTGAGTGGATATGGATTTGATTTCCATCTCTGGCACTAAGTATGAGTCCTTATTGGGCTTTGATAAATGTTCGCTTGCTAAAAATATTTTTTGTTAAACGTTTATTTAGCAAAAACAAAATGTTTTGAAAAATTGTAATCAAAGTAACTTTTAATCAATTTTAAATGTCAACAATTAATTTAACATTGAGTTTGTTCGTTATACATTTTAATACTATAATAGTTTAAAAACTAAAAAAATATAATTAGTACAATTATTATTATTATTATTATTATTATTATTATTATTATTATTAATAGTATTATTGATAGTAGTATGTTAATTTTTACTTAACTATCAATTTTAGGTTATTTCAAAATAATGATATAGAATGATTAAATGAAACACTTATTTTATTTTGATTTTGTAATAAGTTTTGTATAAATGTTTAAAAAATAAGAAAATAAACTTAATTAATCAATAAAAATAGACGATTTTCGTTTATATTTGAGTAGGTAAAGTAATTTTTGTAAACTTATTTTATTATTTTTCATTTAACTTAAATATTACACTCAGAATAATGTAAGATTATTAATAAAGATAAATAAATGAAAACATATACTAAATTTATTTATTATTACTATATTTTTTATAATAAATACTACACACTGTGCGGTTGTACAAATTGTTCTTTGTTTCTAGAGTGTATAATGAATATATATTTTCTTAAAAATGTTTCAAACTCTATAATAATTAAAAGGCTGTGTTACGCATATGCCACATTTTATATTCTACTAAAATATCAATAACAACACTGTTAATGATGTTCTAATTTACTGACATTAAAATACAGAAAAGACATATCACAATGACTTTGTTGATTGATTAATTTTGTTTCGACTTGACTGACAAAAACATGGTTAAAACAAAAAAATACTAATTACGTAACAATTAATTATTTAAAATATTAAATGTATAATTTGTATCATTATTTAAATGTTTTCAATTATTTTTAGTTTAAAATTGTGTTTTAAAAAAAATTGTTTCCAAATTCATTTATATGCGCAAAAAACATTTAAACTTAATTACGTTTTTGATATATAAAACAATCATTTACAATTGTTTCATATTAAAGTACTTAAATTAAGAAAAACAAATAATAACCTTAAACTTATAAGTACGCAGTGCGCAAATAATTTGTAGATTATGTATGTAAGTAAATGTATTAGTTTATGTAATTAATTATAACTTAAAATCAATGTTTTGAATGTTTATGTATTTTTCAAACAAGTTAATTTATGCAAAATGTAATTTAAAAAAAGTATATAATAGAATTAATTTAACCAAAAATTAAAACAATTATTAAAAAAAATGTATTTTGTGTACTATAATTAGTGTTTGTTGGAACATACTGTGTTTAGCTTTGTTCACTTGGCTTTACGAAGATGATTATGTGCTGAAAAGTAGGCAAGGTTATGGTTTTAAATCAGAAAAAGTGTGGATTCAACTCTGCATAAGACTTAAAAAGTAGCTATATCCAATAAACCCAAAAAAGATAAAACATCTGTACAGTGCTTCTGGTTGGCTTAAACCGAATAGATTTATTATTCAGTGCATTAAAAATTTGACAATAAAAAATATATTTAACAGATAAATACAAGAATACACTGGAGGTACTTAAAAGGTATTTTGAGGTATATGTGAATCATATGTAGCCTTTAGATTAAGTATATAATCTTGACAAAATTAGACAGTCCCGTTAATTTTTGCAAACAGTGGTGCTGTCTACCAGCCAAGAATTCGTTTTTATTCTCTTATATATGTTATACTTATAAAGCCATTAAAGTTAATCGTTTGATTTGTTTTACATATATAAAAATAATCAGGTGACTACACCACCAACCAATAATAATAATAATAAATACATAATAATTCATAAAATTTTTAAAATTTATCATTATACATTTTAATTAACACAATGAAAACTTATTTACATGTTATTGACAATTTATAATTTACATAAAATGAAAAACATCTACCAGTTTTAATTATTTTTCTAAAATAAAACATCTTTGTTGTGTTTGTACCGTTCTATTTGGTTTTAAAAAAACACTCGTTTATTTTAAAGTGAATATTGCACAACACAATGTTTTAAAAATAGACATAATTATTTTATGTATAAAAGTAAATTATTGTAGTTAATATATATATATATATATATATATATATATATAAAGCACTTTCATATTATACATTATTATTTTTTGAATAATTAAGTTATTGTTTAATGAATTCATTAGCGATATTTTTGCATATATGCAAATTTTGTAATATACATATATGTATATATAAAGTTTTTATTATATATATATATATATATATATATATATATATATATATATATATATATATATATATATATATGCATCATATTATATATACTATATATATATATATATATATATATATATATGCGCGGAATATACTTACTTTTTGCATCATCACACTAACTAACGACATATTATTTAAAATTTTAAAAACTATAAGGTCACATCAAAATAGTTCAGTCAAGTGTGACATGCGTGTGCGCGCGCTTATTAAAAAATCTAAATATCAACTTTTCCTTTACGCTACAATTTTAAAATAACACACTATAATTCACGAAATACGCGTGTATTATATATGTGTGTATGTATTTAAGAAAAATTATACATATTAATGAATTTATTTTATGCAATTTTGAAAAATACAACAGTTGTAGATATTTAATAGAATAATACAATATTTGTAACATTTATCAGTAATCAATAAAATATTGTCAGATTAACTAAATAATTTATATAGTTGGTTTAGTCCAACCAAGAGTGATATACAGCTGTTTCTTCATTATTAGTAATTTCTAGCAGTATACACCTTTCCAGGTTTTAGATCACTGAACTATAAGTACTTAACACAAACCTTTTAATAAATCTAATTAAAGGTGTTCTCGAATAGTATACGTTACTATTACTAACAAGTAAGTAAGTGAGCTTTCTTAACAGGTCTTTTACATAAAATCTAATATACTAAACAAGTTGAATAGTCTATATGAAACAGGCTTCTAATATAATAGAAATTTTAAAAACACAAATCTCCAAATTTTTCCATTATCAACAAACACTATTCACAAACATTTTATCTAATATATATATTTAATACTCATTAACGTTGTATTACTATCGTTCATTAATCTAAAGCTAAATTTTAAATAATAAATTTGTTTTTTAATACACATATAAATATAATTAGAAAATTACATAATAATTACAATTTTTGAATTAAAATAATTAATGTAGACATTGTAATTTGATAAAAATCTAAATTTAATTTTTTTAGACAAAATTCGTTTTTTTTTTGCTTTTTTATTTACACAATTTAGTCAGGATACAAATTTTTGCCTAATGAATATAAAGCATAACCAAATTAGTCTGATTTTATCTAATAAATAAAATGTTTAAAATGAACAAAATTTTAATTGTCATATTTATTGCATTATGGATTTTTAATATAGTTTAATTTTTTTATTGCTACATGTAATGAAAATGTAAAAATTAGGAAACAGATTACGTTTTAATATTGTGTTTTTTTATTAATAAAAAAAACATTTCGTTAAAAAATATCATAATTAAAAAAGTATTAATTATTCAAATTATTTATTATAATAATTGTAATTACTATTATCATTATTATTATTTTTATTGTTATTATTATTATTATTATTATTATCATTATTATTACAGTTATTATTATTGCTATTATTATTATTATTTTCATTACATTATTATTATTATTATTATTATTATTATTATTATTACTATTATTATTATAATATCAGATTTGTTGGAGTTTAGAATAGTAATATAAAACTCTTTTTGCAATACATTTAAATCAAGTTCCTTAATCGTCTTTTACGTATAACCAATCAATTTTATTTCGTTTTATAACATTCCTAAGTTGGTATTTTTGACATTGCTAATTTGTTTGTACAAATAAAATAGAGGTGTTTTGTAGGCATTATTTAGTCCTAGTATTTTTGTAACTGCTTTTTTACAACAACGTATGTTTTTATTTGTTAAAACTTCTACTTAGAGTGCAAGATAAAAACGTTACAGGTTGTAATAAAATATTTTTAAAAAAAACGGTAAAAATAGTTGTAATTAAAATAATTAATTTTTTTAAATAAACAAATTGTGTTTTACCTAAGTAACTTTACAATATTACAGTTTAAGTTTAAATTTTAATGTTTTAATTTTTAATTGATAAAGACGCGATATTTGGACTCAAGGGAATGAATTTAGACTTTAAAGAATTGCCTCGTCGATTAGTTTCGACAACTTTGGACCAACTGGTGATGCATTTGGATTTATACAACTATAACTTTGTCAAAATATTCAATTAAAAAGTTTAATATAACTTTATTCGTAAACAATAAAAATTACTTCTATTAATAATTTACCATACATTGCATTTTGTAACTTAAACACAATCAACCTTAAGCCCATGTTAAAAAAAGAAGGTTAATATATAGAAGAAGTAATCGTTGCATAAAAATAACAAAAACCCAATTGCTCAAAAGAGAATACAACAAAAAAATAGCGCTTTTTATTGTTGTTTTTCTGGTAAAGGCTATCAAGGTTATTAATTTTGCACTCCTTCTACAATCGGACTTAAAACTACTCACAGTTTGGTTGTAGCAGCTGTACATTTGCAAAATAATAAAAGCAAGTTGTATTTATGTATTTTTAGTACAAAAAAAACTTTTGAAATACACAAATTAAAAAACGTTGCTTGTGTAATCGAATGTTTTGCCGAAACTAAACGTAATTCAACTTAAATATAAATAATTATTGTATTTAAAAATTTTAAAAGCCGCTAACTTGATTTTACTACAACAAAAAAATTAATAATTTAAACACATTTTTTTAATAAATAAAAATTAATTTTGAATTTTGAATTTACTAGTAAGATACATATTTTTAAAAATTTATATATATATATATATATATATATATAAATTAAATATAAAATCATTTCCTTAATTTCAAATTTTATTGTTTTTATTAATCTATTATACAATATCAATAATAATACTTACTAATCTGCATATATATACATATATAGCAAGAATGCCTGTCATATTTTCATGTTAGTTTTACAATTAATTTTTAGTTTTAAATTTTTTTTTCTCCGTTTTTTATTAAAAATGTTTTATTTCTTTTGTAAGCTTGTTTTGGTAATAATAAATTTTATTTTGAATAATCTATTCAACTTATAATATTAATAATAATAATGTTTATTATTGTTTATTTATTTATTTTTATCCGATTAAATTACTTCTATATTTTTACCAAAAACAGTAAATATTATTTAATAAACAATATGATTTTTAAATTTTATATATTATTATTAATAATAGTAGGGGTAGTAGAAGTAGTAGTAGTAGTAATACAAGTAGTAGTAGAAGAAGAAGTAGTAATAATAGTAGTAATAAGTATTTATTTAAATTCACAAGGGTACATTTCCTTTTCAACAAGAAAACAATTGTTTTATCCAAATAAATTGTAATTGTGTTTGTCAAATTAAATTAAATATTTTTAAAATAAATAAATATACTATACAACAATTAGAAAAAATAAAGTAAAATAAGGACCTTAATTTTTTGTACAATTACTTAATTGTTTTTAATAATTTATATTTAAAAATTATGTAATATTGTTTGAACAAGAGTTTATTATTGCACGCACGGTCTTGTTTTATTCAAACTTTTACAAACCAAATTACAATTTATAAACGGAAATTTAAACTTAATTTTTAAATAATGATAATAATAATAATAATTAGTGTTTATTAAAACAAGTTTTATGTTTTAAATATTGTTTAAGGAGTGGACAACACAATTTTTAATTCAAATATCAATATTAAAAGATTTGAAGTATATCAATTAAACATTTTAAACATATGTAATGATTGTTTTAGTACAAAGTTTATAAACCCTCAGGATATATATATATATATATATATAGAGAGAGAGAGGGATTAAAAACGGAAAGATAAATAGAGATAATTAAATGGAAAAATAATTTAATAAATTAAAACATTTCTGTCAAGAGTCGAAGTTGATTTTAATTAGTTAAAATGGATAATTTAAAAAAAATATTTATTTTACATATAATCTTGTAAAGTCCACAAGCCTAGGCTTGGCTAATCACGTGTGCATACAGAGTTCAAAATTTTTCCGTTTTGAGTGTATCAGTCAATCAATTTTGTTATTATTACTACTAATATCATTATTATTATTATTATTATTATTATTATTATTATTATTATTATTATTATTATTATTATTATTATTATTATTATTATTATTATGTAATTAGGTGAACAAATAATTATATATATAATTATATATGTAACTAGACAAGTGATTATAATCTTGTTTAAAAAAACCTAATCAATTTTTATTATTTGTAAACCACAATAAGAAAAAAAACATGTCAATAATGTTAATAAAAATTGATAATAAACAGAAGTAAATATTATAATACACATATTCATGACTAGTGTGTATATATAATTTTGTTTTTTTATTGCAACACTTGCTTTTGATCAGATAGATGAATAACATAACATGTTATTTATTTATTTATTTATTTAAAAATTGATATGTACGTAAATAAAAGTCGTATTTTTGTAACAATTTTTCTTCAAAAATTATAGTGTAACAATTTATTGTAAAAAGCCTTGTTTTTCGGGCTAATTGCCACAATATGTTGCAAAAACATTTTTTGTTTAAGAGGCAGACATTCAGCATAGTTCTATACAAGGGCATGCATTTATTACTGGTAGTGGTATTTGAATTTATTTATTCTAAGAAGCATGTGTACGGACACTTGCTTTATAAATTATTAGCTTAAATAGCATTACTCCAATGCATTAGTTACATTTAAATATTGCTACATTATTTGTAAAATATTACTTTAAAAACATTAATAAAAGTTGGATTAAAAAAATAATTTTTAAGTTAGATAAAAAGTCTTAGTTTAAATATATATATATATATATATATATATAAATTATATATTGTTAATATTGTGAGTAGTAATTATTACTTTCTATAATTTTGTCCAAGAGTTTAAATTAGGGCTACATACTTTTTTAACCGCTCAATGTTGTAAAAATATTGCCCTACATACTGATTTTTCTTATTAAAACAATTATTTCTAAAGTAATTTACATTATTATTTAAAAAATAATTTGTAAAAATTACAATTATACTGAGATTTGAAGTGTCGGAAGCATTTATTTAAATGTAATGTTTTTTGCTAATCAAGGATTTTGTACTTTTTACATATAAAAAATACATTTGTTTTAAAACTAAAATCAAAATTGTGCAATTTTTTTAAGTATATAAAATAGAGAGGATTGTTTTTATTAATTGTAAGTTCGTAATTGTTACATCGCAGTTCGGGATTTAATGTTTTAATACACATTTTGGCAATTTCAGTGCTGCTCAAACGATTAATAAATGCACACAAAAATTATATATATATATATATATATATGCAATACATTTTATATTATTTTAAAATTGTTTCGTTTGCTTTGTGTTTTGTACCAGAAAGGCACGTCCTAGATTTCAAAATGCGGTAAGAATAGGTTTCAGTTTTGTCAACCGGTACTAAATAATAATTTTTGTGTCTATAACTTTACTAATAAATCCTTTTCTTGTTAAAAATTTAAACAATAAAAAAAATTATGTATATTATTTTACGTCAAGTGTACTTTAAAAATTGTGTACCATTTTTTCTCAACAAATAAGATTTTGTGTAAAATATTTCAACCAACTCTATATTCGTTTATTTTAATTGTTTTTTCTTTATAAATAACTTTATTAAGAAAATTGTTAATTAATTGATGACCTAAAGTAATTACATTGTTTGTTGTGATAAGTTTTAATAAAATAGAATATAAATGTGCATGTTATTATTCTTTTAGTTTTTAAATAAACAATTGATCGTCATTATTAAATAAAAATTATCCCTTTTTATAATTTGTAATTAAGTTAATTTAATTGTTTTTATATATTATTTTATACATTTTTTATAGTTCATCTTTTATTTAAATAGTTTTTAAATCACATAGAATTAAAAAATATTTTTTTAATAAAATAATTCTTACACATGCTGTGTAAACTTAACATTTAAAAAAATTAATAATTAAAAAAGTTACTTAATTATAAACTTCAAAATTTTTTTATTTTCTTTAACTTGTTATGTTGTTTAATTATAGACAAAAAAATTAAACGTTTTATATTTGTTTAAACTATTTTTTAAAGATTTGACGTTTAAATATCTAAATATGGATTTGGTTAAACAAGGTTCAATGTACAAATAATAAATTAAAATATAATTTATGTTTAAAATGCAGATAGTTTAATTCCAAATGTATTTTAATACTATAAATTTTAATTAAATGTTTATTTTTGTATTAAAGTGGTATTATTATTATTATTATTATTATTATTATTTGAATATTTTATATGAAGCAAGTAGATACTTGAAAAAACCAAACAAAGGCTTATATTTTAGTACCGGCAGTGGCACTGGAACTTATGCTTACCTAAGTTCGATTTTAGCCCTATGCTGCTAAACTTCCCCGGTACTAACTTATTAGCCAAAGTTGGCTCGTACAAAAAATAAGCATTCTAAAACTACTAATAACATCTAATAAAATATAAATAAAATACAATTACTGGTTTAAAACTATGATTCCACCAACACGACATATAAATATTACAACTTATAAACTACAAAAATAGAATACATTAAAAAAAAAAGAAATTAATATTTATATCTTTAAGTTAATTAACAATCAAGGGGTTATAATAATATGGCAAAAATTACAGCAAATTAACTTGATTACATCAATATAGTTATTATAAAAGCCTTTTTGTATATATATATATATATATATATATATATATATGCTAAAGAGTCAAGAATATATAGGATAATTTATTTACATACGTTTTTATTAAATACGAGCATGTACATTTATAAAACATAATTTATATATTTAACTTAATTAGATATTTTTTTAATAAAACATAATTTTTTTTAATAAACCCATCTGTACATTTAAAACGTAATTATATGCTTGTCTTTACTAATTATCATTAAAAAAATACAATAAATTAAAAAGATTTTAATTTCGTTTATTAAAAAATTTGTTAATTTTCATTCAATATAAAGCTTGTTTTAATTGTACTTAATTTTTTAAAATAATTATATAATAATAATAATAATAAATTTTATATTTAATAAATGTTTTTAAAAACAAACAATATACGATAATTATGATCTAAAATAAGTAAAAACTTGTAAGTATTGTTACTTAATTAAATAAACTCATCATTTATTTATATATATACATACACACAAGTTATATAATATATATATAATTTTTTTTAAATAATTTTTTAGAACGCTTAAATATATTCATTTGAAAAGCAAACAGAACGTTTTAAGGCGGGAATTTTTATAATTAATAATTAATCAAACATATTAATTATCTTTATTTAGTTTTAAATAAATTTCTTAATTTTTTAATAATAATAAAATTAATTTTATTATATGGGAATAATAAGTCATTAAAAACAAATTATATAATTATATAATTTTATATTATTATAATCATTATTATTTGTCTGTTTTTATTCTATGCATTACATATTACCGTTTTTGTTGTATGTTTGTGTTTACCCGGTAAAAACCCCCAAACACACATACATAGTTATGAGAGATGTGTTTGAATACAAACATTTTCCAAAATATTTAATATGTCTGTTTTTAATGAATGAAAATGACTTGCATAAATGGTATTTATTTAGATAAACTTTTAGAGTAAACGTCTTTTCTAAAAATTCAAGTTTATAAACTGAAGCAAATTAAATTGCTGTATTATTGTAAGAAAAAATAGTCAAGAGATGAGTGAACAAATTATTGTAACTTAAATAATTTCTACTCAAACTATTATTAATTTAAATTAAAGTATTTCATTAAAATAAAATTGTTGGATGAGTTATTAAAAATTAGATTAAGTTTAGTCAAGTATTTAATTTTAAAAGTTTAAAGTTAGACGTTATAACTTATTTTATAAGTTTTATAAAATAAATGTACTTTTAAAAAGAAGTTAAAGTTGATTATTAATTGCTTCACACAATTAGAGTTTTGTGTTGTAAAAAATAACATTGTAAATAATTTCAAATATGTTTTGGACTTCATTTATGTGGTAAAACTATAACTTGTAATGATTTAGCAAAACTTTTGGCGTATTCACTATTTCTGTTATTGCTGTTATTTTGTATTTAAGTAAGTTATACTTGTTGCTTGTCACTTCTGTTTAATGTAATTATGTTATTTTAGTAGTACAATTTTTATCACATCTTTTTTTTTCTTTAACCGGAAATAAGATGAAAATAATAAACAAATGTATAATGGTTTATTTATTATTATTTTTAAAACGCACAAATATACTTTGCAACAGGATAACAAGATAATTTATAGTAATACCAGTGTTCCACATTTAGTGCCAATGGTGGGTCTAAACTCCATACTCATCCAAATTCAAGTTTAGTGTTATACCACTTCTTAACAGTTAAACACAATTAAAATTTTCAAATTACAAAAATACATATTTGTAAAATAATTACTAATCGTTTGCAATAAAATGTGTAATTTAATTATTTTATTAAAAAAATGAATAACATCAACCCTTTTTTTACTAAATTGGGTTAATTAACTGAAAAATTAACATATACTTACAGCACTACTTATAAGTAGTAATCAACTTTAAACACATTTCGAACTTAATTAAAATTCACTTATTGATCAAAGTTTCAAAAAATTTTAAATAAGCATAAACATGCATTTTGTAAAATGTTTTATTTACTTGGAACAATTATAAACTAAAAATAAGCAAAAAAAATTTTTAATGTGTATAAATAGTATTTTACCTTGTAATTAATTTGATTTTGAAAAGTAATTTACATTTTATTTATTTTTAATTATTGACTGGGACAAAACAGGATTTTAAGTAATGAATAAAATCAGCAATAATCAACACAACGGAAAAGGCAATTTATTTAAATACCTGCATTCTTGGATTGCCATTTTGTATCTATTTTCCAATATCTTTAATTACTAGCAAAATCGAGGTAACTGATCTGAATGTGTATGTTGTAAAACGTTGAAAAACAATTCTAACAATACAGTATGAAATAATACTGGATGGTTATATTTTTAATACACAAAATAAGTATTTTGCTAAAATTTTTAATTGAGTATTAGTTTAGTTTGCGTTTTATAATTCTAAATAAGATAAAAAAATAACACATATATACATTTCGAATGTGGCGGGTTTTTTATTGTAGTGCGTAGCATAGTAACTGTTAATTTTTGCTGTTTTTTTATCCTTTTTTATAAAAAGTCAATATTTCTAGTTAGTGTTCTCTATTTGGTTATGTATTAAGTCAGTTTAAAGCATTAGAATTAAGTCATTTTGAAGTAAATGTTTTTATTACCAAATTCCCTTTCTATCACAATCCTCCTTTGTTTATTCAGACTGGATATATCAGTTTATTTCTGATTATTTTTAGATTTAATTGTTAATTACTATTGTTTTTTTATCAATAAATATAATTTTGTATAAAAGTAGGATTAACAAATTTACATTTTAACAATTTGTTTTATAACAGAATTAAAATAAGCTACATAAATATATACCGGGGTGGTCTAGCGGTACAGTGCTCGACTTAGACTTAGTGGATATGGGTTTGAATCCCTTTATCGGCACTAAATGCGGACCCATTTTTGGCTTTGCTGACATATTTTCTGCTAAAAAATGTTTCCTGTAAAACAATCAATGAACTAAAAATAAATAACTATAATGTTTGTATATATATATATATATATATATATATATAATTACAAGACTTTTATTTAAATATATTAATTAAGTATTATTTAATTAAAATATATACTTGCATAAAATAAACAATTGTTTTAGTAATTTTTCAATTTTTAAAATATAAAGAAATGTTTTTAAAAATATCCAGTTTTAAACTCACCAAATTGAACTGAGATAATTAAGTTTGAAAATCCCAAAACAATATTGTTATTAAAAACTAACTGTATGTTAAGACAAAATTAATAAGTAAATAAAGTTGAAAGTAGGTAAAGGATCGATTAAAGTTGGATTATACTTATTAAAAACATGAGGGTATTTTAATCATGTTATATATATATATATATATATATATATATATATATAATGTATACCCGTATATATAATGTATACCCGTACTATATTACATATCTAACTGATAAGTAAATTAATTACTATTGAGTGAAATTACTACCCATATAACTGATGCAACATTTTAGCTTTCAATGACCTTACAAGCTAATATACTTTAAACAATTTTTTAAATAATTGTTATGTATTACCTTGTTTTAAATTTTATAATTTTTATTGTAACATGTATATGCGTAGTTGGTAAAATGATTTTATACATTTAAAACTTTTATAATATTCAAAAAGATTGATTAATTTATAACCTCAAATAACCTTCCATCATTTGAAGTATATATAATTTATTTAAATTATTCAAATAATGCATACAAAAACTTTTATTTGTTCCAATTGTATGAACAAGTTACATTAAAAAAAATTATCTATTCATTACAGTTTGTTCATATCATTACAGAATATATATATATATATATATATATATATATATATATATATATATATATATATATATATATATATATATATACGTGTGAACTATATTTAAACTTAAATATTGCATATTCTTTAAATGTAATTTTTATTTACGTTTACCAGAGTGTTGTAATATAAATACCATATCAAAATATTGTATTGATTAAGTTAATAAGTTTGTTCGGTATTTTGATGAAGGTGTCGAATAAAATTTCTATATCGGCACTTAAGTGCCAATTCTTGTATGGCTCCTTACGTCTCATATCAACACTGGTCCTGAAGTTCGGTAGACATAGGTTTGAATACAACCGTCAGCAGTAAATGAGGTCCCCGTTCGACTTTGCTAAATGTCCACTTGCTAAAAAATGCAAAATATTTAAGCAGTAAATAAATAAACATAGATAATAAATTTACAAAGTCAGTTTCAATCACTCGTTGCTTAGTGGTTAAAACATTGGCTTAACACCAGATATCATATGGGTTCAAGTTTGTGTAAGAGACTTAAAAGGTATGCACTACTGATAATTTCAAACAAGGATAAAACAGCTGTATAATGCTCCTGGTTGATTGAAACCAAGTAGATTCATTATTCCACTGAATTTGACAATTTTAACATTTTATTCTTTAAAACCCATTAATAAACACAAACATAAACGTTCAAGCAATATAAACCTTTTTTAAGTACTGTATTTGGTAATTTACATTAAAAAAAAGTGTAAATGAAACACTTTGATATATACATTATTTTATTTTTATATATATATATATATATATATATATATATATATATATATATATATATATATATATATATATAATTCAATAAATAATCAAACATTTCTAACGTTTTTCCACGTTTTTTTCATGTATAGTACAATAATAATTATTGTTACAAGCAAAATGTTTAGAATTATGCATGAAGCATATGTTTACTTCTTTATATTATCATTCAAATGCAAAAGTACTTTGTATTAATTAAAATTCTTGTGATAAACAATTTTTATTGTTGTCTTGGCAATCACATCTATTTATTTATTTAAATTATACATTTATTATAACAAATATTTGATTTATTGTTTAAAATTATTATTATTATTAGATTTATAAATAAAAATTATTATGTAAATTGCGGTCTGTTTCATTTTTATACTAATTGTGTGCATAAATATTTTATTTACATGCCTATATATTAGTTTGAATGTGCTACAACAGACAGTTTCAAGTCCGGTTGAGAAGGAAAAAGGTCTTAAGCGCAAAGTTAGCAACCTGGCTTTTGTAAAAAATTAATACTGTTAAAAAAACAACAGAAAGAAACGCCATTTTGTTAAAATACAGCAAAAGAGTGCTTTCAACTTCTGATAGAGAGATTCGATAAAATGCACATAAAATGTTCAAAACAAAAAAAATTTGGAAATGAAGAAATTAATAACATTACTAATTGGCAATACACCCATCACCGGCATTAAATGCAAGCCCACGTTCGGCTTTGCTAAAATGTTTATTGCTGAAAATAAATAAATAAATAAACAATAATGTCGATAAAATAAAGTAAAAAATATTTTAAACAACACTTGCCTAAGTAACCGCCTTTCTGTTTTTAGCTAGTCAACGTAAGTTGGCATTCGGATTTTTGAAAAGAACGTGTTTAAATCTGTTTAACTTTTACTGATACGTCAATAATAGACTACTATTATATCCAAAGACAATTTCTAATTAAATAATAATTAATTTTGTTTGGCCAGTTACCTAATACAAATAATAATAATGCACTTAAAACTTTTTCTTTTAAAAAAGAATAGAAAATTATGCAATTTTTAAAAGCAATATATTAAAATTGTTAGATTTACTAAATGATAAATTTATTTGATTTGAGCCATGCAAAAGCATAGTACAGCTGTTTTATTCTTGTTTGGAATGATCAATCATGCGTGCCTTTTAAGTTTTGAACTCATGGTAACAGACCGAGGCCTTAGTTATTGCATTATTTCCAGCAAATCTAATTAATAATCATTGTCTAGTATCACTACTGCTAATAAGTAAGTGAACAAATTTCATCCACTAGAAATTCAAAATCGCTTAACGGTAACTTAGTCATACTTTATGGCTGTTTTAAAACATAAAACTTTAAAGTTTGCACATTTATGTACTAACAGAATACACCAAATTAAACGTTTTTATTATTTGTAATAAATAGTTTGAAAAAGCCTCGCATTTAATGGTCTTCGTTAAATATTATCAAAAGTTTGTTTTATTATCAGCACTTTTTTCAACTATAACAAAATGGCCTAAACATTTTTAAATTAAAATTTTTGCTAAGAATTTTTAGAAATAATAAATTGTATCAATTAGAAAAACAAACAAACTAATTAATTTGTTTTTTTATTGCATATCTAATTTTTAATAGCATAATTATAGCAGTTCAAAGTGGTACACACGTTTTTATTTATAAACAAAAAATTTGCAATAAAACATTTTTAGAAAGGATTTTTTTAGAAATTGTGATTGTTGACAAAAGTAGATTTGAAATTTAAAAAATTAAAAAATTATTTTTGTTTAATGTAACTCGAAAACTAAAAATGCTTAGACAGTAAAATTTATTGACTTTGATTGTACATCCATATTGCGATTCACTTTATCTCAGTCTACTTAGAATTCCTTTATTTATACTAGGAACATTTGGATACCAAGTTAGCATTTTTAATTGTGTACATTATAAGAATCCTGAAAATAATAACAATAATAAGATTATTAAAAAAGACAATAACAATAATATTATTTATTATTCCTATTATTATTATTATTACTGTTATTATTATATTATTATATATTATGCAAAACCCTTTTGCTTTAAAAATAAGCCTGGGGCAATAAGACAACAATTACAGCAAAAAATAGCAACAACAACAAAGTCTCGTTGGCATTGAAGATTGAGCTTCCTTTCGGCTTTGACTCAATCCTGTCATCTGTGTAACTCTGTCATCCAGATACGTGCGATCACTTTTTTGTCGTTGTTTGCCGGAATGGTGTACTCTTATTGTTTCCGTAGCAGTATAATTTTTTTACAAAGGCCAAGTTGCTAATCTTGCGCTCAAACCCTCCTCCTTTATTTAGGCCGGGGACTGGCTAAATTGAATTATTCCTGATCTAAACTAGGAGGAGTTATTATTATTATTACTATTATTATTATTACAATTACAATTACTATTAATATTAACACTAATGTTATTATTATATAAATGCTACTTTAAATGTTTTACGGAAAATATTTATTAGCAGTAGACGTTTTAAAGAAACCGAACGTTGGCCCACATTTAGCGTCGACGGTGGGGATTGAACCTATGCCTACCCAGGATTGAATCGAACACATAACCGCCAGACCACCCCGGCACATGTATAGTTTTGAGTCTATTTCACTAGCCACAAAATTAAGTTATATTTAATTTTAACATCATCGACAACATCAAACATTTTTAAAATTAAAATCCAAATAACGTGTGTTAGAAAAATTTTTAATTTGGTTTTGCTTTTTATATTAACCAATTTCTACAATAATTATATATATATATATATACATTTTTTAAATGCAATAAATCACATACTCAATTGTAACAATTTTTTAAAAGCATATTTTTTAATGATTCAATATTTATTATCATTTCTTATTTTTTGAAAATTAATTAATTAATTTAATTTGTTTTACAAAAATTTGCTATTAAATTGAAACAAATATATGATAAATAAAATTATGTACTAAATATGTTTTAAAAACGAATTAATTAAAATGCCATTATTTATTTATTTATGTATTTATAAATAACATATTGAACATGTGTATATTTAATTATTAATAATTATTTGTTTTTAATTTTTAAGAAAATTTTTAATGCAGACGGATTGATTAGGGTAGACAACATATAGCTGAATTTTAATTATTTAAAAATATTAATTAGTTGTTAAACAGAAAATAACTGGTATTATGTGCTACATATGGTGTTTAAAATTATTTTTATAGCAACATTATTTACATAACACAACAAATATATGTATGCTTTGTTATCAAAATGTTTACTAAAAACAATTTAAATTAAACATAATAATTATTATTATTATACTAATTATTATTATATAAAAAACACTTATTTAAAATAAAAATATATTGTTTAGAAAAATTAGTCAAACGTGATAAAAAGAATATCATGTTAGATTTAGTGGCATAAGTCAAATTAACGTTTATTTTGACAAATTTTCTATATGGGGTGTATCTTTTTAACTCCCCCTACGTCACTTATTGAAATAAATGAATTAATTAACATTTAGGCAATATGTAGTGGGTCAAATATTGAAGTAATTAGTTGAAAAATTTATTCAGTCGTAAATAACAATATATACAATCTTTCTTCTTCGAATGCCCTAGAGTGTAAATACCTTTTTTATTAGTGTGTTTATTCTAATATTTTTTCAATTGATATCGTCAATTATAAAAAAACGTTAAACACAATATATATATATATATATATATATATATATATATATATATATATATATATATATATATATACAGCCATTACAATAAATACCGCAAAAATCTATAACAGTATTAATCTAAAGTAATTTGTTATGCCCGATTGTTTTTTTTTGCATAAATACACCCATTTCAAAAATTAACGCAAAAAATTACAAAGGTATTAAATCTAAATTAATTTGTTTTGTCCAATTGTTTTTTCGTAAAAACAAATATCGGGAATTAAAAATAATCTCTAGTGCTTAATAGATCCTTTATATATACTTAGAAATATTTATTTAAAAAGGCTGAGTCGGCCAAAATAGCATATTTTAAAAGCTACTTCTATATTAACATGGATAATAAGTTAAAATTACACAATTTTTATAATAATTAGTCCATTATTATTTTGTGTGCTTAATTTCATTAAAAATGAACAATAACTAATTCTTAAAATTGATGTTAACGTACATTTAAATCTGCTCTGATTATGATGTCATAATAATTATCAAAATAAACATTTAATTATTCTAATCTATATAAATAAAAATAATAAAAAAATTTTTTTCTTAATTTTAAATAAAATTTTTAAAATAAATCTAATAATTTATTATTTACGTTTAACCTTGAGATTCCGCTCACCTGCTAATTCTGCTTTATATTTGCATTGTTTTTGAAATGGAGAATAGTGATAAAAAATGTTTACATCTTACCGAAAATAAATACCGTGTTATTAAAGAATTAAAAAATGAAGGATTTTCACCGAAAAGATAAGCAGATTTATATAGAGTTAACCTTCCAACAATTTATCGGATTATCAACGGTCAAAAACCACGAAATTATGATAATGTTGGAAGAAAACGTGTAACAACAAGTACGGATGACCAAAAAATTATTATAGAGTTAAAAAAATTATAATAAACCTATTTCAGAAACTAAAAGAAATAGTTTAAACAATTTTACTGATTCTACAATAAGAAACAGAGCAATTGAATCCGGTTTAACTCTACAATCAGCAAAGATCAAGCCATTTATTACCAAAAAACAAAAGAATGACAGATTAGCCTTTTGTAAACTATGGAGTGAATGACACTTATGTTATTGGCGTTCCGTATACTTTGCTGATGAAACAATGATTCGGGACGAACCGTTTGGCTTTAAAAACAAAGTGTTGTGTGAGACAATTTTTCGAAAATATTCACTCCCGTTTGTTAGAAAGAAAGCCCACCCTCGACAAGTAATGTGTTGGTTTGGTATTAAGTATAATCAACCAATCAAATAGATAAATATATCTGGTACCTCAAATAGTAAAAAATTTGTTTCCGTTATGAAGAATGTTTTTCATTATGAAATGCAGCACACTTACACGGGGGGTAACTACTGTCTTTCAGGACAATGCTCCATGTCATACGTTCAAAAAGGTAACGTCATATTCATTTAAGTTCACTATATTTGCTTTATATTTACATTTAGACAGTAGAGGGGCTAAAATCAAAAAAGCTATCTTTCACTCAATTGCCACCTAACAGCCCGGATATCAGTGTTATTAAAAACTTTTTCAGTATGCTGAAGCGCAATATCAATAAGCATACCGAACTTGAGGATTTATGTAAACGCATTCGGTTTGTTGTTCAATATGAGATGAAACAAGAATATATCAACACTCTCATCGACAGCATTCCAAAACGCCTGGATTAGGTTGTTCAAAAGAAAGGCGATCACATAAATTATTGAATTTTTTAAACTTTGTAATGTCCTTAATCATGTGGTAACTGAAAAAATTGCATGTAATCTGTTTTTTTTTAATAGTTGACGTTATAAATCATGTTAATCATTTTACTACATTTCCGATTTTGCACCCGTTGATATTTTATACAATTTTTTTTACTTACAATATATATGTATATATAATTATAGTTTTTTTTCAATTATTATATAGTATTGTATATTTTATAATTGAAGTGACGTTTCTCTTGTATGCTATGTAGTTGCTAGACAGGTTTTAGTTTAATAATCACTTTTTTGCAGTAATTGTTGTGAGGGTTGTAAATATAAAAAATTGAAAATAATATAAAGTACTCAATAGTTGCCTTATTTCTAAGTAAATACACAGAAATGTTTATTAAAGAATGTTGCGCCAGTGTATAAAATATTTTGTATAAACATAAAATTTTACGGTTAAAAAATAATGTTTGTACAACAAATATTATATTGGTTTTATAAAAAGTAGTAAATAATCCTTACTTAGAAAATCTTATTAATCAATTTAACCAGTGGTATTTTTAGAGTCAAATATAGAAATATTTTTTAAGCTAAAATTTAATTTACTAATGCCAGGGTCACAATTGTTTATAAAAACAATAATCTGTGTTGTAATCTTGCAAAAATAATTTTAACTATATTTAAATTTATTTTGTTTACATAAAAATTTTAATTTAAACATAATACGGGCTAAAATAAAAATAATTATATATTTGAAAATCACCATTTAATAGTTCTAATATTAATAATATTTATTTTGTTTTGTGTGTAATAAACCAAAACAAGTATAAACATATTCAAATCCAAATTAGTTTTTTTTGTTAAAATTTAGATTACATAAAACTATATCAACATTTTAACCAAGAGCATACATAAACACCTAAGCCAAGTGGTTACAAGCACAAGCCATTACATTTATTTTTTAATATCATGCAGTAAATTATATATAAAAAAATTTAGTAACCTTAAAAATCATCTACATTTCGCATTTTTTAAAAATATTTGACGCCATATTTTATATTGATAGTTTTACTCAATTTTCGATTATAAACAAGTTAATATTTTACATAAATTTTTTATTAGTTACAATATATATTTATAAAAATATACTTGTATTTTAATTATTATATTGTTTTGTATATTTTATAATTAAAGTGACGTATTTTGTATGCTAGAAATGTTTTTGTTGAATAATCACGTTTTTACGGAGATTGTTGTAACTGCTGTATGTTAACACAGACAACTGTCTAAGTTTATATATGTAATGGAGTAACAAATATTTTATTTTTTTAAATTTTCATTGCGCTTGTAAGAGTAACAACTTTATTTTATGTAAGTGCACTTTTAGTCAAAGTATACATTTTATTCTTATAAAAACATTTACTCCATCAAAGATTCTTGTAGAAATTATTAATTAAATTTTTTGTAATTTACCTCATCACTTTTTTTACTATTTTTTAATTATTTTTTTTACAGAAAACACACTTTTTAGCAAGCGGACAGTTAGTAGAGCAAAACAAGGACCTACATTTAGCGTCGGTGATGGTACTCAAACGAATGTATACCTAATTTTAAGTCTGGTGCTCTAACTATAAACTCTGCCTAGAGAAAATCAAAAATAAATCAATCAAGCAAGTCCCAAACCTGGATAAAAAATGGGGATTTAAGCGTAAGGTTAGCAACCTGACCTCTGTACAAAATCTATATTATTACAAAATGGTAAAAGGACGTCATTACGACAAATAATGGCAAAAAAGTAATAGTACAACCTAGATAACAAGGTTGAGTAGAAACCGAAAAAAAGCTCAATGTTTGATTTGAAGAAAATTTAATTGGACAAAAAGAATTACTTGGCCAAATTCTACTTTTACTGCCTAAAAGACCACTAAAAACGGTTTTAGAATAGGCAATCTATGATAGCAAAAAAGGTTAGTAAACTACAGAAAACTTAGCTAGAAACTATTTGAGAATATCTAATTAAAACGAATGTCTCATTTAAGTAAACAACATTTTTAGCAGAATGTTCAAATACTTGGAATCATTCTATTGTCTCATGTTCTATTTAAATTATAGGACTTAATTATTGTTATTTTTGCTGTTACTGCTATCTTGTTGCCCCATGCTTATTTAAAGCAAAAGGGTTTGTAACAATAACACTAACAATAGCTTTAATTACTTCTGCCATTGCTTTACATTATCATAGTTTGTAAATTATAAATAGTTATTTATTTGCATTATTTGTACAATTTCTATTCTAAAACGGTTTTTATTGTTTTTTGGGTAATGTAATAATTATCCCTATGGTTGGAAAATATTGGGTTTTAATTGAACTGGAAAGTAAAATAAATGGAAGTTGACAAAAAAAAGTTATGCTTTCTTTTTGGAGCACAATACGTTTTTTCAACCAACTGTCAAAATAAAACCAGTAAAAAATGTTAAAAACGTGGAAATAACGAAGAATTAACCAAATCAACAATTTAATTGCAAAATTGAAAATTATTTATACATAACCTTTAAAAATTGACTATTAAAACACTAAAAACAAACAAAGTAATTTAACAGTTTTTATTAAAACAAGCGTTTTATTCTAAAAACAATACTTTGTATTATGTACATCTATTTACATTTTTGTAGTAATATGCAAATATGTATCAAGACAATTGAAACAAAAAGAAATAATTAAAAAATATTATCTAAACGTTTTCTATTTGTAATTAATATTTGACTACTAAATTATCCAGCTTTACTAAATTCTAATTTTTCTAAATTTTATTAAAATTAAAAATAAAAATAATATTAATTAAACAAATGATTGGCATATTAAAGATATACAGATAATGTATAATTTTATGTATATTCCATGTTAATCATCATAGTATATAAAATTAGTTTATTTTCAGTTTACGTACCTATTTACCAGACTACCAAATTTAAATATTCATTTAAATAAAATTTAATTTTGAATTTAAACAATATTGTTGTCTGTGTAATAATAATAATAATAATAATAATAATAATAATAATAATAATAATAATAATAATAATAATTAATAATAATAATAATAATGTTTTACAAAACGAAAGACCACACATAAAGATACAAACAGACAAATTCAAATTAAATGTACAATTCCAAAATTCAAAATGTTTGTTTCATTTTGAATACACGCGGTCTTTTTTAATTTAAAATTTACACTATATTAATTAGAAAATAAACAAAACAAAAAATAATAATATCCTTATTGTTACATTTATTTGATGTAGTATAAATTTGTTATTTTAACTCAATAACTTGACAATTTTATATTTTATATTTGCTCAAAAATATTGAAAAATAGCATTATTTAAAACAGCAACATTAATGGAATGTTTTAAATAATTTCATAAATAAGTAAATATAATTTAAAGAAATATTTAATGTGTAAATAGAATATATATAATATAATAAAAGTACACTACATAAAATTAATAAAATAATAAAAAATAGTTTTTGTTTGTTTCATGATGATGTCACGTTAAACAACGAAATTTATTTGGCCCTTTAATGTCGAGAAAAACAGTTTAATTGTTGTCAAAATTAAAAACATAGAAATAATAAACAAAAACTTGACAAACTACTGCATATATGGCTAAAAACTGTTTAAAATAACTAAACTAAAATGTAATGTTGAATAAAACGTTTTATTGGTAAAATGATACTTTTACCTCATGCACTGAATTATTAATTATTAATAATAGAAAACGCTTTTACTATAAAACAAGTATGGGGAAACAAGTTAAGAGTAATAACAAAGTCACATAATTCAAAAAGATCATGAGACTAGAAAACTTTTCCACGTATTCGAACATTTTGCTAAGATTTTTGTTTGATCCTATAAAATATTTATTTGAATCAGATCTTTCCAAATGGTTTATGGTCAAGTTTTCTGTGGTCTACTCCAACCTTTTTTTACCATTTTTAATTGTCTATTCCGAAACCGTTCTTGCTAATTTTTAATTTTAATTTAATTAAGTAATTTTATTTATTTAATGAAAGATGAAGTTTTTTTAATCTTTAACTCAATTTTGTTATCTGGATCGTTCTATTACTTCTTTGCCGTCGTTTGCCGAAATAACATCTTCTTATTGTTTCTGTAGTAATATAGGTTTTTTTACAGAAACCAAGTAGCTAACTTTTTTATCTAATTTTGGAACTAACTAGATTAGTTCATTTCTGATTTTTTCTAGGCGGAGATAAAATAATTGTAAATTTGATAATCTTGTTTTCAATTTTTTAATTAATATTATATTATAATAATTGTATGTATGGAATATTAATGCTTTAAATTTTATACAACACATTTGATTTTGGGCGCCAATCTAGATTAATTATTTTTACATTTTTATAATTTAAATTTTATTTTAATTAAACACAAAACAACATAAAATTGTTTTTATTAAACAATTTAAATCAGTTTTATGTATATTTGTTTTAAATTTGTATAAAATGATTTAATAAGCACCTGTCTGTGTGCACATGTATACATGTAACATGCTGTTTTTTAATTGTTTTATACAATGTTGTTAATTATTGTTTAATAAATGTATTAAAATAAAATTGGTTCATTAATATGTAAGTATTTATAAAATGTATTGTTTAATTAACAAACTTGAAATAAATTACTTATTAGTAATATAAAAAATAACATAAAAAAATTAAATAGTACTAAATTTATGTTGAACATTTTGTTTGCAATAAATAAATTAAATATTTTTAACTTGCTTTTGTAAAGTTGTATTACATATGTAATGAGCTAACTGTCAATAATTGTATTGCATTGCAATTTTGGTTGTTTTATAATTATTATAAAGACACGTTATTCCTATTTTCAATTTCATGGTTTTTCAAGGTTATTATTATTGGTTAATTTTTATTTTAAATATGATTAGATATTGGGAGTAGTATCTAATGTTAGAATTTTTGCTTGCGCTTTATTTTGTAGCAAATTTACTTTTAGTTTGGACACCTCTTATCGTCGTTACTCTATCTGGAAGGATGTGCAAGGCGTCATTCAAACGTTTCATTTAAAAAACCTCCAATTGTATTTTTATTTTATAATTTAATTTTTTAATTTATTATTATTATTATTATTATTACATTAAATGCAAATCACGTTCTAAAACAAAGATGAAAGAAATTAATAAATATTTAGTACAATAGGTAATGCAATTTTAAAAATAATTTTATTAGTAATTCACGTATTCTATATATGTTGTTAATATGCTACTAAAATAATAAAACTTTATGCAGTACCCAAAAAATAAATTATTTTTATTAAATAAAATATTTAAATTAGTAAGTGAAAGTCTGTTACAGGTTACAGGTTACAGGTTACAGGTTGATACACGAGCTGAGTAGGAGTAAAACTCCTTTTGATCCTCGGTTCTATTTATCGATAATATCAGTAAAATTCAGGAAGAAATTTGAAATAGATGATGAGGTAAAGAGGGATTAGTCACAGAAAAAATATTTGAAATTAAGACAAAATTAAGGTAGATAGTAGAAATTAACAATTATAGAAAACGAATAAAAATTAAAAATATGCTAAAGTAATAATAAAACAAGTTATGTATTACAATGCAAAAACACTGCAATAATCTTCAAAAAAGAAGAAAAGAGAGAATCATTAATAACGCTCCAATAGACGTGTAGTGTGACGCGCGCCTCATCTTGCGAACGTTTTATATTTATTTTGTAGTTTTAAACAGGCTAATACACGAGTTGAGTAGGAGTAAAACTCCTTTTAATCCTCGGTTCTATTTATCGATAATATTAGTAAGATTTGGGGGGAAATATGAAATGAATGATGAGGCAAAGGGGGATTAGTCACAGAAAAAAATATTTGAAATCAAGATAAAAACAAGGTAGATAGTAGAAGTTAACAATTATAAAAAACAAGCAACAATTATAAATATACAAAAAATAATAAAACAAGTACCTATTACAATGCAAAAAACACTGCAATAATCTTCAAAAAAGAAGAAAAGAGAAAAAGATGAATAACGCTCTAATGGACGTGTAGCGTGACGCGCGCCTTACCTACAAAAAAAGTAATTTATATTGATACCGTTATGTTAATAATATTAATTTTAAACATAAGTTAGAAAATTTTAATAATCCGGTTTTTGCATAAAGTTGACTAAATAAAAATTGCATTTTAACACATTGACTATTATTTTACGGTTGGTAGATAAATAATAACTATGTTGGTTGTTCTAAGTTCATGGTTATCTAAAAATTGTTTTTACTGGTCAAAAAGGTTATCAGATTTTACGATCATTATTTTTTACAGAACGAATAAAACATAACATATAAAATAGGTGGTTTTAGTACATTAAAAAGATTGTTTTATATTTCATGTTGTCGGTTAGTATATAAGTTGAGTCAAAAAAGCTTTTTAATTGTAGATTCAAATGTATAAACATATTACAAAGAGTAAAAAAGAAGTATATAGAAAAGGAAAAAAAATTTAAAGTAAAATTTGAGTGTGTATAGAGAAATGGTGTACTGACAATACGTTTTTGTGTAAAAATGAGAAAAATGGAAATGTTGGCGCGATTTTCGAATCATGTTAATTTGTTTATCCGCATACTTGCTTTTCTTTGTTGAAATGGCATTTTTGCATTTGTTTTTGTTGTTTTTGTGTGTTTACTTTAATTCAGTGTTGCTTTTTGTTTTGTGTACTAAGTGTTGTCTTTGTTGTTTGAGTATTTTTTATTAATTCGCAACAGATGACTTCCTCAATCTCCAAATATAAACTGCGTGACTGTGGTAAAGTTGTTAAAACAAATATGCTCTGTTCGTTGTGCATCTTTTGGTTTCATGACTGTTGCACAGGATTATTTGTTAATATCTGCTAATAATATCTGTTAATGTTTTAAGGACTTCCCTCCTAATAAAAAAAAACATTCTCGATCATTTGTCCATTTCACAAATTTACGGGGAGGCAATTCGAATGTTCCATTTATTGATAAATTGTTAATCTCTATTGTCCGATTTACACCATAATCTATCACACAGTAGGATTTTCAGATTGCGCCTCGGAGTCTAATTACTATCTTCGTAAGATACAAACTAAAAAAACATGCTTTTGTTAGAAAATGCTCCGCATTGAAGGTTTTCTATACGAACACTGAGTATCCAGAATAAATTAACCGAATTAAAATGCGTAGCAGATTGGGTAGTATACTTTTATTCCTTAGCAAAATAACATCAAGTGTACCGCAAGGTTTAGTACTAAGTCTATTATTATTTTTAATATTTATTAATAACCTACTGTCCGTAGTTCGCTTTAACATTTTTTCATGCGGATAATGTTAAGATATGGGGACCTGAGCCTAAACTACTACAACAGGACATTAGATATATACATAATTGGTCACATCACATTTAGAGGACCCTCAGGTATAGTTTTTCTATATCTGGTTTGCACTTAATAAATACAGTAAAATTAATTAAGGATTCAGGAGGGCTTTTTACTCCCTCTCTTAAATTTTCCTCTTATTATAAGAGAGCTGCTCAGATAGGTTTTAAACTACCTAAACTTTTTGTATGTAATCTAGAACCTATTGCTAGTAAATGTTTACGTTTAATTTGTATGTTGTATGTTAAACCGCATCTTGAATATCGTATACAGGTTATTGCTCCTATTCTAAAGGGTGACTTACAACGTTTAGAGAGAAAACAAGGAATTTTAACTAATCACCCTAGTAACTTAAAGGGTAAACCTTATCATGACAGACTAAAATTTTTTAAATTATTCCCGTTGAGTAACAAAAGACTCCGAGGCAATTTAATTTTAGTTTACCAGTTACTAAAAACTAATTGGTTGATTAATTATATTGATACTGCGCTTAGTCGCCTGAGAGGTCATGAGCATGAACTCAATAAACCTTGAGCTCTGACTCGTCTTAGACAGCATCATTTCACCCATAAGGTAACCTCTACTTAAAACAAACTCTCCGAATATGCTGTTTTAACCCCAACCCTGCATTTATTTAAATAAAATTATGATAAATCTATTCTTCCGCATTTTATTTAGTTTATTTACCCGTTTTTGGTCTTCTTTCCGGATTTGTTTGTATTTTATTATTATAATCAGTTTCCAAAAGATATTAACACTTTTAGATATATTGAGAACAAAAGATTAAAAATATTTTATTTTTTTACATACCTTGTTTACTGTCCTGTTCCCTATCCTGTAATCAAAAATCAGCTAGGTGTGCATAAATAATTACATTTTTAGTAAATTAATTACTTTGATTAATATAAATAATAAAATTATTTTAAAATAATGTATTATTAATTTATTTTTAATTTACATTAGTTAAAAATAATAATAAATGCATAAAATAGTAATACGATTGTTTCAATGTTTTTATTTTGTGTCCTCAACGTTTGTAACCCTGTTGTAGATATTTAAATCGTTTGTATCTGGTATGTTTTATGCGGAATACATCGAAAGCACACAAAAGGTTAACATAACTGTATCTAATATTAAAAATAATAGGTATTATCCATATTTAAAATTTTTATTTTCTTTTTTAGTGACGGGTTCATTGACGTAAATCGAAATTTTATTGAAATAGTTCATTCTAATAATGCACAAAAACTTGAATTATCTGGGTTATCAATTTTGTCTGTAACATGCAACAATTTAAAAGCTTATTCTAACAATGTTACGTTTATTTTTGATGCTGTTGCCAAAAATATTGTAGCTGATGACAATATCACTTTGGAAAAAATTAAGAGCACACTTCAGAATTCTGAAGCCTTATTATGTAAATTTTGTCATGAAAAAGTGGCAAATATAAGGTAAATGTTTATATTTATTATCTTTAGTGATATATTGGTTGATCAATCTTTAATTACAACAGTGTTTGATGATGATGATATGTTTGTGGAGGGTGGTTATTTTTGTCATGGAAATGAAAAGCATGAGGATTCGAGTTTGGTTAATTTAAGCAATTCAATGGAAAATTCAAAACAAAAATTAAATAATTTAAATATGTGTTTTTTTAATGGAATGGTTATTGTTTTGTCATCTTCATTGGTCAATGCAGATTTTTTAAAAGTGAATTCTGATAAATATATCCATTGTTCGTGTTGTTTTATGACTTTGGGGAAAAAATGTAGGTCCGATTTATCAGAAACTTTAAAATTTACATTGTTTTGAATTTTTTATTTAATTTAACACTAGGATTGCAAATTAGTTCGGTACTTACGACTAAATGTTTGCGAATATAATTTTGTGTATCGCATGTGATATACATTTTCTAATGTTATAATTTAAACGAAGTTTTAGTTTTTGTTAGTTTAATGATAGCTTTAATACAAATATTTAAAGAAATTTATTATGATGCTTGATCTTGTGCTTTTTGTTTTGTTGTTTTGTTGAATTTATTCAATTTGAGTTTTACTAATGATATCTGCAGTTTATATTTTTATAAATTATTGTTTATCTAAGTATCTAATGTACATTGCTTGTACTATGATTGTAAATGAGTTTTATTAAATGAACTAATAATGAAATTATTTTTTTAGTTTAAACGATTTATATTTATTATTTTAAAATTAAGGTTTGTTGTCAGTTTTGTTCTGATAATATGCACTGTTTGCAAGAACTGTACTTATTTAAATTTTATGTACAAGTTAAAGCAAATGTGTGGCGTTATTCCTACGTTTTTGTAAATGGCATTTTTATGGTGATAGACGTTCAATAAAGAATAATTGTTACGTATCCTATTTTGAACTGGATTATACCGATTTCATATTATGTAACTTATAATAGATTAAATAAATTAAGCGTTTTTAATACATTTTGAAATAAGATTGAATATTATTTTATTTGGCATTTTTACAGGTTATAGAGAACATCATGAACAATATATTTTTTGGACTAATTGTGTTAGTGTACTTGTTCAAGAAAACGATATTGACGGAGACTTTTTACGACACATAGAAAAACCCCTATTGTATGTTCAATTTTTATGAATTTTAGATATTTTTTGAGTTTATTCTAAATTATGCGTTTTTAACTAAATTATTACTAGTTGGTATTTTGGTGAGGTTGGAGTTATAGAACCAACCGCGCTACCTGTGTATAATTTTAAAACGGTTATAAACTGACTGGATGGCAATAACATATTATTGGGATCTAATAATTATATGGATTTGAGTAATATTTGTAATGATGGTGATGATCATGCTTCGACACTTGGATGTGGTGCATTCTGGATTTAGACTAACTTCACCGAGTTTATAGTGGTTTAACTGAGCTTCTGCTTTAGTGGATGAGTGCAATCATACACAGTACTTTAAAGGTATCTTAAAGTGCATATTTACTGTATTCAGCTACTGGGCTAAGGTAGACAACTCTGGCAAAAGATCAAATAGTTTGATTAATCCTTGTGATAGATGGTAGCATCTATCAGTTAATAAACTTTATTACTTTATGTTTCCTTCACATACGAAGTTTTGATTTGTACAGAAAGTATGAGAGTAATTGTTTAAGATATTCTAAAAATGTGGAATGAATGAAGGGGTAACGTTATAGTTTATCTTTTTATCTTTTAGAGTAGATGAAATAGATTTTTATGCCCTATTAATAACCTACTTAATTGAAAACGAACATTATCGTGTAATATTGTCAGCGATTACGAACGATGGTTGCATTGATTTTATGCATGTAAGTGTTTCTTTTTAAATTTATTTGTAATTTACTGCTTTAATGTTTTATGAAAAATATATTTTATCAAATGAGGTCTAGAGTGTCTGTGGTGAAATTCGAACCCGTACCCACCCAGGTTCAAGTCTGACATTCTACATCCACTGTTACTCTGGGACATTTTAGATTAATATACATGTTTTAATTAAGATGCATTAGCATTATATCTCCGACTAAACGCATTTTATTGTTTTTAAAGAGATGCTAATGATCTTGAAGATTTGAATAATTCTTATAAAGTCTCAATTTCCTGTCTGTTTCTCCTCCACGTGGTGCATCCTGGACTAGGTGCCCAAAGGTATATAGGCTAATAACAACGGGGACTGACTGTACAGAGGTATAACTGGGCTTCCACTTTGACAAGTGGGTACAAGCATACACCCAGAGTATTTGAATTGTATTTTAAGGTACATATACACCATAGGTAGCCCTTGGGATAAGGGGATAACTCTGACAAAAAATCAAGAGTTTCGTCAATCTTTGCTAACGGTGGCACCATCCCATCTTCAAAATCCTATGGATCATTAGCAATTGTTTTTGTCATATTTGAGTATGAATCTGTAATTGTGAAAGTAACCGGTCGATAGTAAGATCGATGTGAGTTCAAATCCAAATTTCAATAAGGTTGTCAACAACGGAAAATAGAGAACGAAAGCATATTGATCTTAAACAGCTTTGCAGTTATAATGCAATACTATTTTTATGCCTTCAGATGCAGTTTTTCATTGTAACAGAATATACGTTGACTGGTGCCCAACTTGTAAGTTGTTACTTAATGGTTAAATTGAATTCTTGTCAAGATAGATTGAAATAGGCAAGCGTCGAGCGCTGCTGTCGTATTTAAAGTTTTCAGGTCAAACCTTATCGACACCTACCAATGTGATCATTTTCTGCATATCAGATTCGTAACTAAACAGTTAAGATACATTATTATTAACCTCGTTTCCAAAGTGATTGGTCTAAACATAGCTCTATGTGCAAGCTTGGATATGTATATGTACCCCATTAAAACTATCTGCTGTCCACAATAATTCGTTTATACTGCAAAATGCATTCTAGTTATGGCTGCTGGATCAAGAAGTTCGTCTCTATTCAACCAATCTGCTTGCAGACCATTGTGAAAACGCATCCAACTCGCCAAACAAGCCTTGTCCGAACGGAGACAACAAACCAGATATTATTAACAAAATAGAACCAATTGTCTGTCGCCAAATATTTTACAGATTGCTCATGTCTAAAAGGGACCCCGACCTGAAGTAAGTCGATGGGCGTGTGCATTTGTTGTTTTTACAAAACAAAACGCGGAGTATTTTGTTGATAAAATTTCCGTCGAGAGTATAAGCCACGGTAATCCCTATTTTTCTAGGTTTACGGGGCAAACAGTATTGAAAAACAACGGTTGGTTCCAGACCACTTCACGTCAACCTAGATACCCACGGTGGTCCTGTTTAAAGAGTTATTGATTAGATCAACAATTGAGTTTTTACTTTACAAATTAGTAAGACAATGCCAACGGACAAGGTTTGCATATGTTGAATCTGGAGCCTACCTGTACAGCACTTATAGTCAATCTTATAGGTACTCACTATTAAATGCCATATATAACTGAGTAAAAATGGTAAAATTGGACAGAGCCTTCAATCTAATACGCTAACATACTACACACGTATTGATCCAAACAACATTCAAAACTAAAAGCTAGCTATTTAAGAACAATACTACCATTAACAAACACATATCTTCCAGAGGTGCACTCAACTCGTGGCGCAAGGATTTTGGAGTAAGCCTAATTCATCTGCCTTGGGAAACATGCATTGGCCTGGTAGCATGTATAAACCAATTTTCACCTAAAATGGCGCCTCCGTCAGATCCTTCGCAAAAACAAGCAATTCCAGGGTTTACGGTAAGAGTAACTGTTGCATGTATGTTTAGATAACTTTAAAAAAGAAATAAATCATAAATAACGCTTTTTATATTTATTTCAGCGTGGCGCCGTTCCCTTGATACGATTATCGAAAAGGTGAAACCAAAACAGAGAACCGTGTAAATACTACTTAAAATGTATTGAATAATTCACATTGTGGCCACATATTATATATTATAATAAAACACTAAGAATTTAACAATCTATTTGGGTAGTTTTTGAGAATCATCATACGAATTAGTTGAAGCGATGGAATTGGACGTACGACGCGACCAGTAATTGTGAGTAGCAATCGGTTGGCTTTGGGTAGATGACTCATCTAACGAAGGCCACGATTCACGCTCTATGTTAAATAGTTGTTTGACAGGCTGCACTTGTGTAGGACTTCGACCAAAATTTGCAACCCGGTTGCGCCCAACTACTGATGAAGCACCTAAGCGAGAAATCTAGTAAAATAATTGAACAAAATTGAATCAATAGGATGCTTGTGATAAAGATCTGAATGACGCTTTTAAGTAATATTCCCCTAGGTACCTACTTCAAATTAATACAAATCAGAGGCCGAGTTCATAGGGGTACAAAGGTTTCCATTCAATGTAAGCGTACACCAGGGTTATTGAATGAGACCACTGACAAGTGACCTTGTGTTCTTTGTAAGTAGTATCTCTATTATAAATATATTGTCTATCAAACGAAATTAATCATTACTTTCATACAAAAAGTAAAAAAGGTAAAATACAGTAAAACTTATATAGAATCAACTCACATCTGCAAATGTTGCACCGGTACGTTGTTTCTGCTTAATTGGCAATTCTTTTGAACAAGGAGGGAACAAATCGGATGTTTCTGTATAGTTTGGCGTCATAATGCTCGTGTTGTTTTCTTTTTGATGATCGTATAAATCTACATGACCATTAAGTTTGAACCCAGGAGCTGAAAATATCGGTATGAGAATATAATATAAATGTAACTGCATCAAGAATACCAAAACACCTAGTATTCGATCCAACATAAAAATCACAGAACCACTACTGAATCGACTATGCTAGACGGAAACGACGTAGAACCAACCCATATGTATACTTTTTAAGTAGTTCTCCAATATGATAGCGGTCTGAAAATTCAACATTTGTAATAAAATATAAAGCACTAAAATTTATACTTATTACTGAAGATGTTTTAACCATTTTACACTCATATTTACTAATAAATCATGTAACATTCAATGTCAAGAACAGACCACATAAATGCACTTGACCTTAAGATAGATTTTAGGTTAAAATCTATAACGAAGTAATACTAAACTCAGATTACTCAACTTAAAACCTGAGCCATTCTATATAAGCTTAACATCTTTTAGTTATTTACAGATGCTATTCAAAAAAAACCTTCGAAAAGTAACATACAGACATTAGGAAATTTATTTTCAGCAGCCTCCTTCAATTCCGTAAGCTTCAAATCCTCAAGTTTATGTTGATCACGTTCCAATTGACGAGCCACAAAATCTTTTGCAAAGCTAGACAACACATTGTCTGAAACTAAAGAACCAAGTTCCACCTCCACCAAAGTAAACGAGTAGCCATCAGGTAAATGATCCAAATATCGAAGACGTTTCCGAAGACGCTATTATATATATGTATATATATATATATATATATGCGCGCACATTTAACTGTAATTCAAATGGAAACTACTATAAAAACCATGTTCTTCCATAACAATAAAAAAGCTGAGGAACACTGAAACATTAGTGATAAGTTGAAAATATACTACCATTAATGCCAATTAGTACATTAAAAATCTTAACTAATTCTAAAATAAGAAATGAATGATTGTATTATATATAAACTGTAAATTATTGATATAAACCTTCAGTCATCTACTATAAAAAGCGGTTTGCTACAACACGAGTATAAAACACTGAAGTGCACCCAATGATATCATAGCCTTATAATTTTCAAAATAGTTTTGTTTATCTAAAAAGAACCTAGTCTCCTAATGAAACTACCGAAGCCTAATAAACCAAGTAGGAGAATCTGTTTACAAGTCTCAGGTAGATACATTAATGATTATACTACTTCAGCTCAACCAGTCTTACAATATCAAACACCAAAAAAAATATTTATGTACATCGGTCGTCAACACGTTAAAAAGGTCAGCATTGGTTGGTAACTTGAGGATAGATTTAAACCAGCTGCGCCAGCTAATTAAAGCACCAAGCATGTGGTTTACGATAACGTAAGTTCAAAACCTAACCAAAACACATTTACTTAAAAATAAAATTTACAATCCTATAATAAAAATTAATGTATTGCAATAATACTTCAGCTGTCTAAATAAAAAGCACTAAAGTGTAAAATTATCATATATACAATCAGATTTTCCACAGTAAAGAAACAACTTACTGAGGTCATGCAATAACGTTTCAGAGAAAGTACAACCGAATTAAATTCCTGTGGTAATAAAGATTTGGTTTTATATTCAACCAACAAACAACGCCACATCAAACCATCCAAATAAATCTGTTGACCATCCGAAGCTGGATTTAAAATAATTAATCTAAATACTTTACCTTGATAGAAATAAAAATAGTCATCTACATCAGCGGTTTGATTATCCCATTGTGTAAACTCATCATCGCATTTGACAATCGTCAAATCATCCTTAAAATTACTTGACTTTAAAATACTCAGAAGGTAATCAATGTGTGGAATAAGTTCCAAATTATCGTCAGCTTCACAAATACCACGATACAACTCCAACTCATCAAATTCATTCTGTTTAAAATGCATCAAAAGATCATTATTAGCCTTATATATGCATTGGAAATCTAAATTGCTAGTTTTTGCTTCATTATGTGAAACTGAATGAATGGAGGAGGAACATTTGCGTCGTTTTACCAGGGACATTTTAATGCAGTCGCCGACACAAATACTTGGTAATCTAACAAGAGATACTCTATAGAAAAATTAGTTAATTTGCAAATTAAAATACCGTTTAAAATCATCTAAAGTCAATATCCATGAACAAATAGCACACTTTTTGGTTTTGCAATTATTGTTGTACGCAATATATTGAACTGCACACGGCCAACAGTAAACATGACCACAACGCTCCATTCGTGGAGCAAAAGGGGTGCACAAACAGATGGGGCATGTCAAATCGCCCCTATCATATAATCGAATCAATTCAACGTCATTCCATTTTGGCGGAGATTCGCCGTCTAAACATGATTCGTAAGTCGAATTTGGAGACAACAATATTTGGGAACTATAAATTGATAGATTGTTACGTCAATATACTTACGCAGCATAAAAATAACCATCAGAACAGTTGTTTTTAATTTCTACAATTTCGTAATTTGAATCCTTCGATCTTCTGCTTGTCAATACATTTCTTTCAGCTATATAAGAACATTCCCTCTGAAAATTACATTTCCTCTGCTTGTACTTGTTTGAATGGGGAACAACGGGCTTTAGAGAAAATGGTTGACCTGGATGATTGATAGACGTTTTTCCACCTAAAACAGATTATATCTAAATAAAGCAAACCTTTTCCTGCGTTGTTGACGGGGTGCGTGTTCGAGGTTCGCACTAAGGATCCTTCCATTGAAGATATTTACTTGAGCAACGGTAAAATCGACTGTACGTGAACAACTTGATACCATATTTAGAACTCCATTATTAATAACAAATAAATAAATTAAACAATATCGTATTTTTATTGTAAAATCGTAATATAATCAGGGGATTAGATGAGGAATAAAAGCGCAAACGAAGAGCGCCAACAAAACCAACACCAATTTAAACAAGCAAGTGAAGCGAACAAGAACAATCACTTTTGAAGCATTTTGAAACATATAATATACTTTTTAAATAATTTAAAATGTTTAATTAAATTATGTTGTTGTATAAAATGTTTTTAATAAAAATATTTAATAAATTTTAAATAAATGATGAAAACATACATTTACAGATTGTTTCACGAGTTGAGTAGGAGTCAAACTCTCTTAGTTCCTCGGTTTAAATGTTATCAACATTATTATTTTAAAAAAAAACAAAAATAATATAAGATTTTAAATTAGAGAATAAGTTAAAAATAAATTAATAATAAATGTTATTGCACTAAATGGATAAAAACTCAAGTAGGGTAATACAAGTTAGTTAGAGCAAATTGGTCATAGGAACGCTTAAAGGACTGAGTTGATTAGACATTGACAATTTCAGCAGGAAGTCTATTCTAATAATTTATAATTTAAAAAAAAAATGGTGTAACCTTATCCTGGTGGTAGCCCTGGGTTTACGTAGCTTGAGATTATACCCTCTGAGTGAGTTTTGAGCTAAGGTAAAAAAGAGACTGAGTATGCCTGAAGAGATAAATTGATTCACCAAGATGGGGTTACTCCAGATCTGTCTATCAGTTAATGGAAACTACTTAAAAGGATGTAATCTTTGATGATAAGGCATATTTTTGAAGGATCTAGGCAATTTAAAAACAGTCTTCTGGACGTTTGTAAATTATTAATGTCGGATGTAAGGAAAGGTGCAGTCACCTAAACACAATATTCCAGATAGGGCCTTATATAAAACATATAAATTAAACGAGTACACCTAGAAAACCTACCGCTCGAATTCTTATTAAAGAATTTAATCAATCAGTAACAAGCATGAGTAGCCTCCGTGTGATCACCTGTAAAGTTAAGTGAGGAGTTCACTAGAACTGTTAAATCTCTTATTGACTTCACTGTTTTGATTAAAAGAAAATCATTAGGAGACATTTTAAAAACATTACCTGATGGCTTTCCAAAAATGATGTGCTTATACTTAGTGTAATTTAGCGGAAGTGAATTGTCAAGTGCCCACTTATTAATATTAAAAATGTTATTATTAAATACTTCTGGTTTAAAGCCCCGGATTTCAAGATTTCAGAATTTTTCACGAGTTAAGTAGACCAAAACGCCTTGTAGTACTCGGTTGTCAAATTGTTTCAAGTTTTTAGGGGGGGGAATGAAATGCATGGTGAGGTAAAGGGGGATTAGCCACAGAAAAAAATTGAAATTAAGATAAAATTAGGGTAGATAGTGGAAGTTAATAGTTATAGAAAACGAGTAAAAATTATAAATATACAAAAAAACATGTACCTATTACAATGCAAAAAAACACTGCAATAATTTTCAAAAAAGAAGAAAAGAGAAAAGGATGAATAACGCTCCAATGGACGTGTAGCGTGACGCGCGCCTCACCTCGCGATGTCTTAACATCATTAGCATAAAATAGAATATTGGAATTAACGACGGAAGGTAAATCATTCATAAAGAGGATGAACAGTAGAGGATCTAAAACAAAACCTTGAGGAACCCCAAACGTTATGATACATAGGGGAAAGAGATCAGCTCTCAACCTGACCTTAAAGGAGAGGTTAGAGAGAAAATTATAGATTCAAGATAAAATAGGACCAGAGATGCCAAGGAATCTTGGTTTAATTAAAAATAGATTGTGAGAAACTTTGTCAAAGACTTTTGCAAAGTCAAAGTAAATGGCATCAATTAAGGGGCTAGATTCAAGAATGGAAGAAATGCTATAACTATATGCTATTAAGTTTGTAAGACAGGACCTGCGAGGCATGAACCCATGCTGAGTAAGGTTAATAATGTTGGGGTTAGTGCTGTGTTACCGCATAATGCACAAGCGTAAGCAAACAGTAAACGACTAGCCCATAAACACTTAAACAAAAACACAAAAACACCAAAATATAAAAAAACGACAATTAGTGAACATAACACTGAGCAATAACAAAAAGCAATACGCGATACGCTTGCGTGACGTGCTGATCAAAAGTTGCTATTTGTTTTGCGTTTACTCGTTGTTTTACGTGTCATTGTGTTATTTTTGTTTTTTTCTGTAGTTTTTTTTGTGTATATTGTTTGTGGCTTGTGTATTTTGTGAGTAATTGGTGTCTGCCCATTTTTTTTGTTTTGTTCAAGGTTTTAAAATTTTTTATTGTTTTTGTTTGTTTTTTAGTGTTTTCAATTGTACAATTTGTTGTACAATTGGATTTTTGGTTTACGATTTGTATGAATCGTACTTGATTTTTGAATTTTAATTCCTCGTTTTTACCTCTTTTAAAGATTGTCACTTAGCTTTTGCTTTGTGATATTTTGTTACTATATATTATTTTTCATTACTAGTTATCTCTGTTTTACATAATTATGTGTGCATCTAAAATTGACGCTTGTGGTTTTAGAGGCTGCAGGAAGAAAATGAAAAGTGGAATCTTCTGTATACAATGTGAAAATTGGTTTCATGAAATCTGTTCCGGCCTTACATCCCCTAACTACCTGAGATTTGCTAACTCTAGCATAGACTTTATTTGCCGGAACTGTTTAGGGAAAAAGAATTAGAAAAACTTCCTCCTTTTGAAGGAATTTCTAATAAGGTTGAAACCTGCTCTCATGATGTTAATCTTTTGCCTAAACTAGATGCTATTCTTGCCTCTATTATCAATAACAATTCCGACATCTCTCAACTGAATGTGGCTATATCCAATTTACAGTGTCGGGATGAAAAATTGGAAAATTTTTCAAACACTATTTTAGAAGAGCTTAATAGATTAAAAGAGTCTGTAGCTAAGTTATCTATATCCTCTCCTGTGGCTCAAACAGCAATCAGACTCTCACAAGAAGAAATTCAGTCTGCTGCTAAGCAGCTCGCCTCTGATGCTAGAAGGGCCTCTAATGTTATCGTTAAAGGTATACCAGACTCAGTTCTTAACTTTAGGGAGGTTGTTACCGACTTATTAAAGAAGTGCTCTCCTGTTTCTTCAAACTTTAAAATCTCCCGGATCTATTGTAAACTACATCATCCATCTCCTCCTATTGTAGTATCCTGTAATTCTACTGAGGTCGTAGAGGATATCATCTACAATTGGAGGTCCATCCGTTCCCAGTTCCCTGGAATCAAACTGACCAAAGACCTCTCGCAAGCAGAGCGGGAAAGCAAGAAACTTAAAAACCTGGTTATTGAGAATTTATCAGTACCAATAGTTAAATTAACCCCACTTAATTTAATAAATGACTCTTTAATTTAGGTAGTCAGGATTTTCTTTATGCGCCTCGGAGTCGCCCTCATATTCCAGCAATGTTTCGTGTAAAACAATTTGCCCCCCTTCTATCCCTCTAACTTCTTTTAGAATGTTTTATACTAATGCCTCAAGCCTGTGGAATAAATTATTTGAAGTACGGGCATTAGTCTCTGACTCAGCCCCTCTTCTTATTGGTATCTCTGAGACTTGGCTTACTGAAGATATCCTAGATAGTGAACTAGCTCTTTTTGGGTACAATTTAGTGCGTCTTGATTCAGGGAAAGGTAGATGTGGGGGTTGCCTTTTCTATATCAAGCAAGAATTCAAATTCTCTGTTTGTACTCTACCGAACTATGAACATATTAATGGATATGACTTCCTCCATGTTTCTATCTATCTCTCATCTAAGATATCGGTTCTTTGTTCCATTCTATACAGACCTCCGTCCCTCTCCTCACTTTCCGATGGTGTTCTTATACAAGAACTCCATTCTTTAACTTCTTTACCTTTTCAGCACCACATTATTATGGGAGATTTCAATACACCAAACATTAACTGGGCATTACTGAGCTCTCCTAAGACATTTGACTCCAACTTATTAAATTTTAGTATTGAACACTCCTTCACCCAGCATATTTTATCCCCTACTAGATTTAGACCGGGTTCCTCTCCATCCTGTTTGGATTTAGTTTTCACTCAATATCCTTTAACTGTAGACTCTATTTCTTATCTACCTCCTTTAGGTAAAAGTGATCATTTCGTTCTCTCCTTTGAGGTATTTGTCCCATATTCTCCTAAGTTTGTTTCCAATTCTATTAGTTCTCCTGTTCCTGATTTCAGGAAAGCTGACTTTAAAGGTATGAGGTCCTATCTTGCAAATTTTAATTGGGATTTTTCTGCTAATGATAATATTGATGCTGCCTACACTCATTTTGTCACTGTCATTCAGGAAGTTACCCGGATGTTTGTCCCCTTTAAGGTATTTGGGCATAGGCAACCCAAATTTCCACGACAAATCATTCGTTGTCTAGCTAAACGTAGAAAGCTTTTAAGCTCTGGAAAATCTCTGGTCTCCCTATCTTTTATCGGAAATTTTCTATCCTTCGGAATGAATGTATAGACGCGATTAGAGCCTTTAAGAGGAATCAACTTAGTAAGCTATTACACAATGCCAAATCTAATAAAAGTATTCTATTTAAGTTCATTAAAAACAAAAGGACTTCTAATAACTTTTTTCCTTCTCTGAAAGGGGACGATGGTTCCACACTTTCAAGGACTAAAGTTTGCAATCTTTTTAGCAATTATTTCAGTTCGGTCTTTCACTCAACTATCCCCAATACCTCGTCTTTCTCACAGTGCCCTAGTTCTTCCATCTCTTCCCTTCCTTTAGTACTGAACAGGTTTTTAATCATCTAAATAAGCTGAATTCCTCATTTTGCGGCCCTGATAGTATCTACCCTAGGGTTCTTAAAGAATGCTCTATTATATTAGCCCCTGTTCTTTCCCAACTTTTCTCCCTTTCTCTTCTGAGTAGTCGTCTTCCCCTCACTTGGAAGCAAGCCTATATTAGGCCCATTTATAAGTCTGGTGATAGGCAGGTCCCGGATAGTTATAGACCTATCAGTATCCTTTCCAGTCCTAGTAAGGTCCTTGAAAGATTACTTAAGGCCCATATTATTGATTATATTTCTAATAATAAACTTATCAGTTTATCTCAGCACGGTTTTCTACCCCATCGTTCCTGTCTAACTAATTTATTATATTACTCTGATAGCCTTACTTCGCTTCTTGAGCATTCTTCTTCTGTTGACGCTATTTATTTCGACTTTGCCAAGGCTTTTGACAAAGTCTCACATGAATTATTATTGTTTAAGTTGAAGTCTTTTGGTATTGTAGGGCCTTTGTACGACTGGATAGAAGATTACCTTTATTGTAGGAATTTTAGAGTTAGGTTAGGTAGTGATCTATCCAGTCCCTGTTCGATTTCCTCAGGGGTCCCGCAAGGCTCTGTCCTGGGCCCATTACTCTTTATCATCTTTATTAATAATTTGCCTGGGGTAGTTAAATCGAACATCCTGCTCTATGCAGATGATGTTAAGATATGGGGGACTAGCCCTGAGGTTCTTCAGCAAGATATTTTTAACATTCATGAATGGGCCTCTGTAAACTCGCTCCCTCTCAACCTCTCAAAATGTAAGCATATTTGTTTTGGAAAACCTTCGGGGAACATTTTTAGAGCATCTCCTTTAAATGACTCTCCTATTACATCGGTACTATCTATTAAAGATTTAGGAGTAACTTTCTCATCCTCCCTTCTTTTCTCTGCCCATCATACTCTTGCTGCGCAAAAGGGTTTTAGGTTGATAAATTTCTTTAAGCGTACTTTAGGGAATACTTCCATCAGTTGTACACGCCTTTTATATATGCTCTATATTAGGCCACATCTTGAATATTGTATTCAAGTTACTTCCCCTATTCTTAAACGGGACATTCATAGACTTGATCAGGTTCAAAGAAAAGCTTCTAAAATACCTAAGATCCTACATAATGTTGATCATAACAATCGGCTAAAAAGGTTAAAGCTCTTTCCGTTATCTGATAGAAGACTCCGAGGCGACCTTATTTTAGTGTATCAATTAGTTCATTCTGGGCGTAGTTCATTATTTTTCGTTCCCTCACAGGTAATGTTAAGGGGTCATAAGCATAAGTTTTCCAAGCCTAGAGCCTGTACCCGTCTCCGTAGTTGTTATTTCTCCCATAGGGTCATTTCCGCTTGGAATAATTTGCCATCCCATATTATTTCAGCCCCACCCTTGATTCCTTTAAGCAAGCTTATGATAAGCATGCCCTTCTTAATTTCATTTAGCTTTTATTTATATTTCCCCAGTTTTACTCTTTTCCCTCCCTCAGATATATTGATATTTCAGAACCAAGGATCAAAAGGAGTTTCTCCTACTAATCTCGTGAATTATCCTGTATCCTGTATTTTTGATCCACAACATTACGATAGCGTATCCCACTTTTATTAATTATTTTATTTATTTATTTATTTTTAATACACTAAAATAAGTTTTTAATTGTTTATATATGCATAACACTTACATTTTGTAATTAAAACATTTACATTAATATAATAATAATAATAATAATAATAATAATAATAATCCTTCCTGAAATAATGTTATAAAATAACAACTTTTATTCCATCCATAAAACTGAATTTTAAAAAATTATAAATTGTTTTTGGCTAATTTAATGTTATTAATAACTTAATTTTTAATTTTAAAAAATACTTCCTTACTTCTATATAGTGCATTCCGAAAATGTTGGTAGTTATATATTTTTAATTGCTTAAAATTCAGGATATGGAGATTGACTGTAATTATTTTCCTATTAATTACTTATTATTTAAATTGTAGCTTTATAATAACATTTTATTATAATAATATTTTGAGTACTATTTAATGCGAAAACTTTTGTATTTGCCCCATTTTCGAATTACATTTGTTTCTGCACTCGAGTGGTTTCAACTGGACTGATAATGACAACACTGTTTACGGCTTTAAAATAAAATCCAACAGTATATTGTATTACTGTTTATCGAATTAAAACTATGGCAGTTATCAGTTTTTTTGTGCAAAAGTGTTTTACATTGTAGTGAGTTTGATTTATGAAAATTAATTAAAAACAACTTAACCATCCAGCTTTTAACATTTTCCACTTATAATCACTTAATTAAACGTTATTAATTATCGTAATTATTGATTATTTTATTAAACAAATAAACATCCCAGTTTTGCGATTCGTGGGATATCTTCACTTTTTCATTGAAATACTACAATTTAAATAATTACATTAAATTAATTGTTTTAACGGAACCGAATAAAAGTTTGTCTTAGTTTGTCTACTTTTCGTTACTATAATTTATGTGGACAAACAACTAATGGCTAAATACTGCCGAATACTTGATTCGTATATCATATAACATCTAAGTACTAGTTATAGCATTTTATCATAAACATAAATCTGAGAACTGCGTGCAATTAAATAAGTAAATTTCTCATATAATTTGTTATAAAACTAAAAATATTAAATTGTTCTGTACGTTTTACCGTTTAATTGATAAACGATAAACATGTGGTTACGGCTCTAAAATAGGAGCCCTGTCATTTATATAATTTTTAATAGAAATTAAGTCACAGTACAATCAAATTAAATTTAATTTGTAGAAATTGTAAACTTTGACAAAATCCTGTCCTGTTTGAAGGAAGAATGTTTATGGCATGACTAAGATAAGTAAAAAATGCTAAATATCTTTAAATATTATAGTAGATCAATATAGGATTCAATTTGATCACTATTTGTAGTGTGCAATAATGCAAGAAATTATTATTAACAAGTTGGCACACAAGTTGAATAGGACAATAGCTTTTAGCATTCGTTTTTATTGTTGTTTTTTTTAAATTAGAAAAAAAAGCAAAATAAAAAGAAGGAAATTTCTTAACGACAAAAAATGGTTAATTAAGTTAAAAATAGAAAACTATAGTAGAAAGAGATTAAATTAATAATTAAAAAGAATAAGTAAAAAATAAGAAACACTTTAGAAATAAAACTGAATAAGTATAACAAAATTTGTATACTGCGAAAGCACCGTAATAATTTTTGGAATTTTAAATGTTGACCCCGAGGACAAAAAACGAAACTAAGCAAAAAATTTAAAGCATTGGGGTTTCCCTTTATAATTCCAAATAAAAATATGAGCAGACGTAAACTGTGAGATGAGTTTATTTCGTATATTCTCGTCAGTCACAAACATATAACATTCTAGTATATATATACAAAAAAGGGGGTACAGATGACGTTTAAGTTAGTACAACTTACAAACATACATAAATGCAAACACACATGAACACAAACATTACGACTAAACTAAGTTCAATGTAGTGACACGATAAATATTTTTACACAATTATTAATTATAATTAATTAACAATCGAGATTTGCAAAATAAATGTATTTTTCAGAATACTGTTTTAATTCATAAGTTTTGTATTTTAAAACACATAAATTATGAAAAAAAGATATTAGTTTTATAATTAATCTTATTAAAAAATAAGATTTGTTTTATAATATAAAAACATATTTCTTTACATATATTAGCAGTTATATTTTAAGTTTAAGCATTTTCACATTTTGATGTAAACATACCAAAAATTATTATTAAAAATATTGACTAGTTTTATACATTCGCCAACTAATCGTTGCAATTGAAAAAAATTGAATAAAAAACGAAAAAACATGTAAATACTTTATCATTTGCACCTACGTGCATGCAAACTGATTCATCATACAAAATCAGATGCTGACGTATAGCAAAAACAAAATATTGTGTACAAAAGTTAAACCATTAAATACAAATTTTAAAACGTAAAACATAAGTTTTAAATAATTGTAAATAATAATTTTAAAGTTTGTTTTTTCAGATTAAATAAATGGCACAAATTTTTACTTCAAAATGTATCCATGTTCCACGTTTTATCCATATTTAAATTAAATGTTGCTCCCGAATGATGACCAGATATAATCCAATTTTGTTTCAGTAATTCATTTCTAAAATTTATATTTTTATTTATATCAGCAGAGTTATTTGCAATAGCACTAATGGGTTTGGCATGTGTCATCATCATATTTGATGAATACAGACCATTAGTCAACGTATATTTAATGTCATTTTCAAGACAAATTTGATTGGTTGACAATGAATGACTATCATATTTTTCCATACTAGAATATTGATCCAAATTTATTGATTGATTAGCATTTGCATAATTACACATTAACTGTGCATTACTATCAACAATGGAGGTCGTCAAATTGAAACAATAATTTTGATTGGAGTTCAGTAGCTGACCTTGATCAAAACTATCCAATCCCAATTGATTGGAACATTTGGCATCGGTCTTGTACAAATGTGGATATTTGAAACGTTCATTTAAATTTTTCTGATAATTTTGATGATTGTGCAAAGCAACAGCTGCGGCAACAGCAAGTGCCGTTTTCTGACTGCTAGGATTTTCACACGATGGTATTGTTTGAGCGTCCATAGCGCCAAGTTGCGTATAGGATGATTTAAAATCATGTGATTTTAAGTTTAAAATAGACGCTGTAGTAGGTGAAGCTCCAAACGGACTTAGTGAAATATCTTTGACTAAATTTAGAGCTTGACTAGGTAGTTCCAGTGACTTTATTGTGTTAGTGTGGTTGCCAAACGCGGAAATTAAATTTGTTACATTATTCGCTGTTGTTGGCCATATTGTGTGACGTGGATTCGACAATGAACAGCAAGAAAATTTACCATTTTGGGACTTCGTCTGTGATAAATTTTGACACATAGAAGTTAGAAATGTTGATGAATTGATGTGCGTCAATATATCGGCGTCCGCGTCGCTAATTTTTATGTTCGACTTATCTTCTAAAGACGGAATAATTTTTGTGTTGTTTAATTCATCTTTAATTTTGCCAAACTGTTGAGGCAAGTTTTTAATTTTAATTTTTTTAAATTCGATTAATTTTTCGTCAGAATATTCTTGAACGACTTCTCCTGAAATAACATTTTTTTGATAGTTAAAATGTTGAAATATTTTTGTAGTATTTAAAAATATGAAAATACTAACAGAGTGTTCAAATTGTTTAAATATTTTAACAAAAATGGTTTTAAATTTTTATATAGTTGCAGTTAAATAAGTTATTAGCAATAAAGTCACTACATTTTCAGATTGATAACGTATTTTTTTTTAATATAGACTTACTAGGTTTTTAGTTTTATTCGCCTTTTACTTAAAATAGGCTCAGTGGTCACTGGCAATAGAAGAGCTGTAATGGTGACATACTAATGGTGAAATACTATCAACATTTACAATATTATTATTATTATTATTATTATTATTAAATACAAAACCTTGTAGAAATACATCTAGTTAACGTAGTTATACAACTTTAATTTTTAAAGTAATTACATAATTGAAATTCACAATTCCGTTTTATTATGCAATGTACACTGGTATGTTAGGTATAAAATGCAGAGATAATTACATCAATATATCTCACTAACAATATTTTTGTATAATATGAAACAAATCAGGAGTATTAAACAACAACATGTAATTTTTCAGTTTCACAAGGTGTATTGAGAAACTTTCCCAAAACAAATTACAACGGGGGAACTTTATCACTGCTTTAAACGTAAATAGGATAAACAGGATATACAAATAACATAATTACTGTTATTAGATAATTAATTTTTGGTATTTTTATTTAAAAAAAGTTTAAATATTCTAATAAAATTAATACACGTTTTTTATACACCTGTATCAAGAAAATACTGGAAAACATCAAATTATTTTTAAATCAATTACATACTACTTCCAAGTAGTACCTTTTATTTCAACTAATTTTTAATACAACCAACTTACTTAAATCCTTTTCATTAGACTTTCTCAACGTAATTAATATGCACTGATCACAGGTACACAATTTATAGGGACACGTTTTTTTGTGACCTTTCCACGAATTACTTTTACCATGATTGCGACATCTGCGACAGTGTGGTCCAGCGTATTCGTTGATATCTTCGCCCTTCATGTCATAATTCAAGCATTTCGACTTGAATTTGCTATTTTGTTGTATCGATTTTTGATCGCGATACAGTGCAATTTGTTTGGCTACAATGTGCCGGCCGTTGTTGACTAAAAAACACACAGAACAGGTGCAATGCTTGAAAGGACAATTGCGTTTGTGTTGCTTGACTGGTAACAATTTACCATGAGCTCGACACTTCCGACACATGTAAGACGATCGGGCAAACAATTCGCTTTTGTCGTCGAAATCGACCGACTCTTTCAAATCGCTTTTGTGTTCTTCGTTGGACAATTTTTCTGCGACAAATGACGTCTGTCTTGGCGAATGATGGATATAGTGCGTTGGTTTAAATTTCGTTTTAAATACATCGTATTCCAGATGCAATCCATTTGGTCTGCATGCTGATGTTGGGTTTGAAAGTTGTTTTACAATTGGAGCTGTTTGATATTTGCAATGGTGGAGTGATGGAGGACGTGATTGAAAAAATGTGGGAAAAACGCTTGAATAGGATGATGTGAATAAATTGTTTTTTGCGTACAAATTTCTAACAGAGGAAAGTTTAACACAAGTATTAAATTACTCAATTTGTTTTTAACAAAATTAATATTATGTAATGCTTCTTCGTCTTAGTCTACCAGTATTGTTGGAAAAATAAAATAAAATTTATAAAGTTATTTTAAAGGACACATTTTCTAAATTTACAACCTTTACTAAACTTTAGCTACATCAGTATTTGAGTACAAAATTTTGTACAGAATGCTAATTGTTTTTATTTTTTTAAAGAAACCTACATACAACAATTAATTACCACTTGTCCTTCTTTTTAAACGTATTTTTTCTTTTTTAATTTAATTAATTTTTTAAATGTCTACATTGCTTTTATACTATCCATTCTTCTTGTTGTTGTTTCTTGTTTCTACCTCACTACTCATTAATATTTCTTATCGTGAAAATTTAGAACTAAATAGTGATAAGCCACTGTCCTGTAAAAATTTGTGTACTAGTCTGAATTATTTTTTAATATTATTTCTTTCACCCATTGTGTTCATAACAATCTAGAACTGACTATTAAAAGACTAGGCTGTCCTTGCGTACTGATTTCACAGTCAAAGTAATTCATCTTTGTAGTTGTTATTACAAATAATTGTATTTATCTAATCAGTCGAAGTGTGTAACATTTAATTGTGATATTAAACACATTTCACATTTTTCTAGCAACTTATCAATGTTCTCAAGTAATAATTATTATTAACGCACTTTTTATTAATTGATAGAATTTATTTTTGATTGTTCTGTTTTATAAATGTAATACGGAATACGGTAAAAAAAACCAAGATAAAATCACTTATATTTACAAATCAACATAGTTTATATTAAATAATAATACTGCTAAAGAGTGTTACTTAATAATTAAAAGATAATTTAATATAATAAAAACAACTATGAAAATAATTTGAAAACAGGTTATATTAAATTGTTCAACGTCCTTAAATTTAAACAATAATAATAATAATAATAATAATAATAATAATAATAATGACAATAATAATAATAATAAAAATAATAATATCAATAATAATAACAGTAATAATAATACATAATAATTTTTAATAAATGTAATGGCTTTTTTATAATATTAAACCTTATAATTGTGTACACGAAAATAATTTGTAACTTTATTATTATTAGTTGGGACATAACCTATTGATTATGTGTTATGTGTGTGTGCAATAATTAAAGTTAACATCAAAGGAAGGAAATATACAAAATAAATTTATGTAACAATTTATGCTTTCTAATATTTATATTAGGAATTATAAGAAGAAATCAGAGCCTGAAATTAAAAAGTACATTTATTTTGAAATATATGTATAATAACAAAAATATTTAACTAACTTTTGTACTTACAGAAATGTTCAATATAGTGGTTTTGATTAATATTATAAAATGATTATAACGTTAATAATGTGTTTTAAAAATATTTGAGGTGATATTAAACAACATTTTGAAAAACTGAGGTGAATTAGATAAATTAGTTATTATAAAAATTATATATATATATATATATATATATATATATATATATATATATATATATATATATATCTATATATATATATGCTTATTCTATATATATATATATATTTGTATTATTGCCCCATATTCTTATTTATATACAATATATATATATATTGCTACAAATACGATAATAGGACACCATTTCGGTAAACAAAGATAAATAAGTGATTGCATGACCCGGATGACAGGGTTGAGGGAAAGCCGAAAGGAAACTGAATCTTTGATAAGACGAATAAAATTACTTTGTCAAATTCTACGTTTAACACCCGAAAGACTAGCAAGAACGGTTTTGGAATACAAAATTGGTGATGGGGAAAGAAAGGTTGAAAGTAGACTACAGAAAATGTGGCTTAGAATCATTCGGGTAGATTTTATTTCAATAAATGTCTCGTGGGAAATTAAACAAAAATATTCGAATGCATTGAATCATTTTGTTGCCCCACATGTTCTTTTTAAATTATGGGACTTTGTTCTTGTTGTTTGTGCTGTTACTGTTATCTTGTTGCTCCATGCCTCTTCTAAAGCAAAAGGGTTTTGTAATAACGATGTAATAATAATATTACATTGGTGTTGATTTTAAATTATTATTTTGTCGATTCTTTTACGCCTAAAAATAAATCATTCTAAATAAAAGTATAATTATATATAAAATGCTTTATATTATTTATCATTATTTTTTATTGTACTGGAGTGGTCTAACAGTACAGTACTAGAGTCGAATTTGCATAAACATAAGTTCGGGTGCCACAGCCTCCGTCTGGCTTCGTTAAAAATGCTGAGAACCATGTTTTCCGTAAAACATTTAAGTAGTAATAGTTAAAAAATTAATTTAATTAATATTTACTTGTTAAAAAATGTACAAACAAATATACGTTTATATAGGTGTTTGTCAACTCTAAACTGTCTTTTCCACTCTATATTAAACCTATATATCTAAATATTTATATTATTTTTGTTTAAATATTTAACAAAAAGCATTTTTCAGCAATTGGACATATTAGTAAAGCCCGAACGAGGGCAAGTGCATTTAGTGTCACTGTACCACTAGAAACTACCTCCCTCCTCTTGATACAATAAATAAATAATTCAATATGGAATACCTTATCGTCATTTTTAATTTCTAATACAAACTTTAATCAATAACTTACACACCGTCACTGTTGACTTCTGCATGATCCTTGTCAAAAACCGATTTTAACTTGGACTGATCCACATGTTCCACCCTACTACTACTACTACTTATATTAGTAGTAATCAGATTAGCATCCGCATTACATTC
>JAKXYG010001092.1:1840000-1922500 GCA_025895645.1 Cardicola forsteri | reverse complement strand
CATTTTCAAATAAAAATGTAAATTTAAGTGTAATAAAAAGTTGCTAGGTTATATTTTGATAATCATGGGTTCGCTAAGTGTACATTGTATTATTATTATTATTATTATTATTATTATTAATAATAACAATAATAATACAAAACCCTTTTACTTTAAAAATAAGCATGGGGCAATAAAATAACAGTTACAGCAAGGCAAACAACACAGTTCCATAATTCAAAACAAACATGGGACAACAAAATTGTTCCAGGTATTTAAACATTCTGCCAAATGGTTTGCTTGATCCCGTAAAACATTTATTTCAATTAGATCTAACCGAATAGTTCTTAGTTACATTTTCTGTGGTCTATCCCAACTTTTCTTTTACCATCTTCAATTGTCTATTCTAAAAGCGTTCTTGCCGGTATTTTTCGGGCGGTCTACAAAGAATTTAGCCAAGTAATTTTTTTCGTCTAATTGTAATGATAGTAAACGAGAATCTTTTTAGATAAAACAATAAAACCAATAAATCGCAATTAAAAAATTTATAATTGGTTAACAATTAATGGTTATTTACTTTGAAGCCCTTTTTGTTCCAAACGGCATGAGGCAACATTTTTTTATTATTTTTTTATTTTATGTTTGCTACTTTGAATGTTTTGTTAGAAACATCTTTCAGCAGTAAACGTTTTAGCGAAGCCGAACGTGGGCCAGCATTTTAGTGGGCCAGTGATGGGATTCGAACCCCGATGTCCACCGAGGTCCAAGTCGAGCACTGTACCGTTAGACCAGTCCGGCACATGACTGATCTATGGGATTGTACATTACATTTTTGTCGTTGAATATTTTGCATATTAAAAATTGAATTGATATTTAGATTACGCTAAGCCCTGTCATTAAAATCATTCCTTGCGTCTTTTGATTGGTTGTTTAGAAATATGTTTGTTGTTCAGAAGCCACGGTTTCTAACCTTGAGCTCTAACGTTCTTCTTTTTTCAATCGGACTTGAAACTGCTGTAGTCAGTTATTATTTTATTAATCATTATTATTCTTTTATTTTTACTACTTTGAATGTTTAACAGAAAACATTTTTTAGCAGTAAACATTTTAGAGAAACCAAACGTGGATTAATATTTAGTGCCGGTAGTAGGATTCAAATCCATGTCCACCCAGGTCCAAATCGAGAGCCATATCACTAAACCACCCCAGTTTTGATTGTGGACTAGAGTTTTAGCTTTAAAGATCGTGCATATGGAAGATTGAAATTCTATTCGGATTTTGTCAAACCCCGTCATCAAAATTATACTACTTTTAGTTCTTTACCATAGTTTAATAAAATTGTATCCTCTTGTTGTTTCTTTAAGCCAGATTGCTAATCTTGAGCTTAAGCCCTCCTCCGTTCTCAACCAAACTGGCTACGGTTGAGTTGTTATTCATTTAGTTTTATAAGTATGAAAAAAAATCCGAAATTATTAGGACAATTTCTAAACTAATTTGAACATTGAAACAACACAAGTGAATTTTTTATAAAAAAAAACTCGTTCGACTCAAATAATGATAAACAAAACACTAGAACATATTTTTACTCATCAAATGCATTTTTTGCATTTATTTAAACGTGAGACTAATTTTTTGTGCTAAATTCACAACATATGTACCTGACTAATGTTTTTTTTTACAACAAATCCAATTGTGTTTGTCAGAAATTGTAACAATTTTCTTCTTTTTCCAAATAAATTGTTACGATTTTCAAATGTATTAATCTAATTAGTGTGGCTAATGTATGAAAATACAACTGTCTTAATTAAAATAATTCCATGTGCTACACTGCAATCGACAATATGTTAATAGGTGATTTGATGGAAAACGCTACTAAAATATACTAATGGATTCTTTCAGTAGTAGGTATTGCATAGTTGAAAAATATTGACAAATTTGTTAAAAAAACGCTGTAGGAGCTGATCGTTATAAATGGTAACAAAAATGAACAACAATGACTATTCATTGCTGACCTCAGCAAAATAATAATAAATAATATAATAATAGTGAGAAGAACAAATGTGTATTGTTAGAATTTATTATTATTATTATTATTATTAGTAGTAGTAGTAGTAATATCAATATTATTAGTGTTATTATTATTATCAATATTATTACTAATACTGTCACAATTATTATTATTGTTATTATTGTTATTGTTATTACTATTATTATTATTATCATTATTATTATTATTATTATTGTAATTATTATTATTATTATCATTACCATTATTATTATTATTATTATCAAAATTATTACTATTATTACTGTTATTATTACTAAGATATTTTACTGTAATTATTGTTTATTATTATCATTATTAAAAATAATAACATTAATTGCTTATAATCTTGATTATTTAAGAAATTATCGTAAAGTATTAATTTCTGATTATGGTGATATTACCAATTTCACACCTTAATATGATGCATCCTAGACTCAGACTAACATAAATCAAACTCTGAATGTACAGTAGTATAACTATGTTTCGGTTTTGACAGATGGGTGTAAGTTAACACCCCATATTTTTAAAAGATAACTCCAAGTTTACGCATACTGTATACAGTTGGTTAACTAAGTGAAAATCTTAAAAAAACAAAAACGTTTATAATATTCTAAGTAATTGTATTGTCACAACAATGCCGTCTATCAGCTAAATACCTTTATTCCTCATTCCCCAGATATCATTCCTTTAGACTTTATCCTACTGGGTATCGTGTACCAAACAGAAACGCATAACATGATCAATCTGAAGAAAATTATTACTAATGCTATTGTTACTATTATAACAAATATAGGAAAAAATTGATTACTGTCTTGAAGTGTTACGTTTAACTAAAATGGCAAAGATGAAAAAGACAAATAAATTCTAACGTTACATCTACGCCTCATTTTGCAACTATTTCCAAAAAATTATCCATTTATTAAATTGTAAAGTGACTTTATAGACACCCTTTTTATTATCTTCAAACCAGGACTTTAAAAAATGTATGTATCTAAAAACAACATACTCAAATGATGAGAAGTAGATAAACAAAATACATGTTGATAGACAAAATATTTTTTAAGAAAAAACATCTTAAACTATCCAAACTGACTAATAAATTTGGGAAAATATTGAAAAATGTTTCACCCCCTTCGCTGTCAAAATGGCTATTTTCAGTTCAAACAAACATGGCTGCTATTCACTCGAGCTCATTTTAAAAAAAGAGTTTACAATTGTGTCTTGAAAAAAACCAGTCAATTCAATTAAATCTGTTACAAATGAATAAAAAACCTTTTATTAAGACAAAATGTATCTAATTTGAATCGTGTACGTATCGATTGAATGTAGGAAAGAAAGAAATAAAATACGGTTTTGAAAACTATTTTCCCTGTTTTTTTCTATTTTTACCACCTTAGGTGTTTTACGGGAAACATTTTTAGCAGTAGAGATTTTAGCAAAGCCGAACGTGGGCCCTCATTTGGTGCCAGTAGTAAAGATCGAACTCATGCTTAGTTGTAATAATAATAATAATAATAATAATAATAATAATAACAGTAACAACAATAAAAATATTAATAATAATTGTAATAATAATAGTAGTAGTAATAATTATTATTATTACAATAATGATAATAATAGTAATAATAGTAACAATAATAATTGTTATTATTATAGCCTAACGGCTAAATATAGTGTACATCTACCTTAAAACACCATTAAAGTGTGCTTGTATTTGTATAACCTCACCGCTGTACATTTGGTCCCTGATTCCTGTCAGTCAGAGTTTAGGATGTATCACATATGGGTTTAGTAACAGGAATATCACCATCACCATGGATGCTAATGATCACGAAGATTTGAGTAATGTTTATAATGTCTTAATTTCCAATAATTGTGATTATCTCGACTGTTCCTCCTCCACGTGGTGCATCCTAAACTAGGTGCCTACAAACATTTAGACTAATAATAACTAAAACCAGGTGCATTGCTGTATTATTGAGCTTCCGCTTTGGCGAATGGGTGAAAGGATACACCCAAGGTACTTAAAAGGTGTAAACCATATGTAGCCGTTGAGAAATAGCAGGTAACCTCGTCAATCTTTGCCAATAGTGGCGCCGTTCCAAGGATGCCGTCTATTAGTCAAGAAATTTTGTTATTCTTCTACATTTGTTACATTTATCATGCCATCAAAGTCAATTATTTAATATGCAATATAAATATAGAAATAATGAAGTAATGACGTAGAAGCCAGTCAAAATGAATGAATGAATAACTATGTTAACACATATTATCCACTGTCTAACTAATAATTATGTTGTATTTTTTGATTGCTAGAAAATATTATTACATTTTTCTCAACTGACTAATTATTACCATTTTGGAAAATAAATGGCTTAACATAACAGTAGAGAAACATTTTAATGTTTATTTTGAAACATTTTAGAGGTCCTATAAACTTTCCACTCTAATAATTCAACTATTATTACGAGAAAATGCTTATGTGTGATTTACAGATTTTCCAAAACCAACAAAACAAACTAAATACCCCCCGAAAAACCAACAATAATAGTCTAGTAATGAACATAATAAGAAAAAACACAAGTTAAACAATGTGGTAATAAAAGCAGGTCAAAGATCGAAAACAAAGTTTCTTTTCGACAAAATAACACACACATGTGTGTGTATGTGTATAAAAAAAACTCAATTCCTACCATCACGCACTGCACACGTAATTTGTAACAATTGTAGCGAAATGATAGACGCAACTGTACACGTACGCGCGATTAAAACCATGACCAATGTACCATTTCAAGCAGTTGTACAAATTGAACAGGCATGCAATGACTGTTGCTGTGTTGTATTTATTGATCACATTTTGGAATAAAATGATACAATTGTCGATGTAGGACACATGTATAAAAAGAATTGGAATTGTTTTTTATTGGTGTTTTTATTGTTCAGTTAAGAATGCTCGTAAGTTAGTGCACATTCGTTGTGGTTGGTAACGTAGTTACCCCTTCATCATTTCCATATTTGTACTGCAGATTAAACGATCGATTACGATAGCTTCACAAAAGTAGAATAATAATGACGTTTCTTGATTGACGAGGCCGTTTTATTTTTGTCACCGAGGTTTATGCACAGATGAAGTAAAAATATAGTGCAAAGCATAATCATTCATCGCTTTGCTCTGATCCTTAGTCTAGCAAATATTTTCTAGGTAAATAATGATACTGCAGCTGACAAAGAGTAACGAAACAGTTTGATTATTCTTGTCCCAACGCCTACATATTGTATACGTATACCTTAAAATGCATTTTAAGTGCCTTCAATATATACTTGTATCCATCCATCACAACAGAATCCCGGTTATATCACTGTGTACACCGTCCTTGATTCGTCTTAATCTGAGTCTATGATTAAGTTAAAAAATTAAGATTACAACTGTTATGGTAAACTGAGACTTTGCAAACATTAATTGAACCCTTAGGATTATTAGCATTCCAATCGAAAGCTATTGTAAGTGTTGATTAGCGCTTTGGTCTCTGTGTGGAATTGAACAGCCTTTTATTTTGTTATAGAGTTGGACTAACAACTTGCTGAACACGAGTTTGTCTTACCACCGGAAGTCAATGAGGACCCCGTTTAACTTTTTTAAGTATTCATTGGATGATAACATGATTTTCATTAAACATTCATGCCGGAGTGGTCTGGCGGTAGAGCGATCGACTCTAATCTATGTAAGCGTGAGTTTGATTGCCACCAACGGCACTAAATACAGGCTGTTTACTGTTGAAAAATGTTTCCCGTAAAGTTGTAAAAATAAATAAATAAGATTTTAAAAATGAAATAATGTCACTTTAGCAAATCCTGTTAGACATGTTTTTCCCATTTCACAATGAATCGAATTACTATTTCAATTTTGTTTTAAAATTAACTGATCGGGATCAGATTACGGTGTAACAAATAATTAATTGATATAATTAAATTTGATCCAATTTGGTTATATTTAATCTAAACATTCTGTCTCGTGACCTCACATGTCTTAAATATAAAAAATACATTGTTCTGACACTGTAAAATCTTCCCATCAGTATTTGATCAGGTGTTTGTAAACGGAATGTCAAAAAACAACTGAGTGAATTAATTAATGCGTTTATTTTTCAAATATATATTTGTTATCAATACATTCCTGCACAATTGATATACAATTAAATGATGAATAAAAATTATCACAATTGGAAATGAAAATTTTTATTCAAGTATAAAAAAGTAGTTTGTTAAACAATTCAGTTTCATAATATGCCACAGTGGCAGAAGAAACCAACGCGCTAGTAGTTGGGTAGAGGTCTTTATCTAGGACTTTTCTAAACGTACATTTGCTAAAAATGTTTTCGGTGAAACACTTAAGCAATAGTATACATTTTCAATGTATTTTCAAGGATGAAATATTAAAATTATTAGATTCACTTCAATAATAAATCTATTTGGTTTAAGCTAATCAGGCGCTTCATCCTTGTGTCTGCAATCACCAGCAGTGCACACCCATTAAGTCTCCCAGACGTTGGAATTGATCGTTTGATATGCCGTATAAATATAGAAATAATGAAAAAGTAACGTTACTAATTCAAGTCTCAGCTTAAATTATGGACTTACAAAATATCTTTATAATAGTGGTTAACCGCACTGTATTTGAGAACCTGTTTTAATTAATTAATTTCTAAGTAAAACAAGATCTGACTCAGTTGTCTAATTTTGCTGCATGCATATGCAGTATACGATAATTTAATATTTTTAAACGGACTACTTAAAACGAATAAGTAGTAAACCTATTTTATTAAAAATTAAATTACCATTATTTATTATTTTATTTATTTATGGTTATTGGCTTAGATAATTCAGTAGAAGTAGCTTTCAGCATGCCATTTTAATTATAAATCTATAATAACCATTATTAAATTATATTACTGTTGTCAACTCTACCGTAGCCAGTTCTAACTTTGATTGAGATATGAATAAAAAAGTACTGTTATTATTATTCGTTGGTAATGTGGTCACCTCATTATTTTTATATTTGTACATATACAATAATCCCTTATTTTTTATAATCATAAAAATAAGAGTAACAAGTTTTTTTGGTTGATTAACGGCATCCTTGTAACAAAACCGCTTAACTTTATCTACCGTTGCTCAACGGCAAAATAGATTATACATATACCTAAAATTTTCTTTTCAATAACCTGGGTATATGCCTGCACCCATTTGCTAAGAAAGATTGCCACTTATACTGGTGTGCGCTTGGTTCTGTTCTTTCAGTTTAGATACATCTAGTCCAGGATGCGCCACGTGGTGACAATAAGGAATTAGAAAATTCAACTTCATAACTATTACTGAAATCCCCAGGATCATTAGAATCTCAATAAATTATGATTACATAATACTTGGTATTATGTATTTGAATAATTTCAAAAGCCAAATAAGCATCTATCATCTGATAGTCACAAATATCACAAAGTTAGTTTGATTTCATAACTTTCGTTCATAGTCAAATTATCGTCAGGGATAGAGATCTCCCGGTTATTATCGCCCGCAACTTTCATAACGTGCACTCATTAAGCAACATTTAAGGTACAATCAATTTAAATGTTAAACACATCCCGAATTAAAGCTTTCCAATAAGCTTCATTTAGACGGTGGAACTGGATAAGTATAAAACGACCTAGCTCGCACTCTGTCCAAATTACTTGTTAACCGCCCGATCTTCTTTTCCATCCAGATAACGATTGGGCTTCAGTAACAGTTCTCTTCAGAATTTTACTGTGAAAGTAATCTTTAAACCAGTAAAGTGTATTACATCTATAAATTGTGAACAGTTGATACTAATGGTTTTCAGAATTCGAGTAATGCACACATGGTTTCAATTTCAAATAATCGTTAATTCCGTATTTCCATTATACATTCTAATATAAACTATCATAAATCGGGGACTGACTGTGGAACGGTATAACTTAGTAAATAAATGTTACCATGCATTCAGAAAAAATAAAAGAAAGCCCTGCAATCGACTGTCATTGCTCATTTATATTAATTAACAAACTGCAAAAAACTCTTATTTAAATCTAAGAAATCCTAAAACAATTGCTTTAGCATTTCTAAAGTAGCTAATAATAACGTCCAAAAATAATCCTTCAATATAACTAACAAAACAATTACAGTTATAAATGTATTCATAAAAAGTAAAACGTTTAATAAGTTGTTTTTATAAAAATGCTTTTAAACCCCATTTTTACATTAAACACGATCGACGGATTCAACAATGTTGACACTGTTTCCTCGAATGATTGCCATATCTATTTTAAGTTGGTTTCCATCCTTTGTCACCTCGTAAGCGTCGTTGACTACAATATTCATGAAAGCATCATAACCCCGCAAAATTCCAATGACTTCACGATTTCCGTTCAATTTAACTATCATAAAAACACAAGCAGTATGTAATTGAGTTAAATGAGTAATAGACTATATAAAAAACATCCACCACGTAGCTGTCAGCCATTATTGTGTTCTATAATAAACAAATTTGTACAGCATATAAAAAGAACCCAGTATTACTAATAGTACAAAAAATATTATGACAGCATATATACTAAATCTAAAAATTATTGTGAATCAAAAGAATCAACACAAAACGTAATACAAATTACCATAAAATCTAAATGTTTATAATTACTGCATCCCAGTAACAAATGTAGCATATTTCGAAACCCCAAAAGCTAAACCATTTTGTAATAATAAGTAGGTGGCATAACGGTAAAATGTCTACTATCTAAAATTGAATTTATTGTGATTGGTGCTGCAGTCATCTTCGTTATCTCTGTTTATACAGTATGCATGTAGAAAAATAACATATCTAAGTAACAACGCCACTGTTGTCCAAGATTAACAACTGTCTATATTTTAATCAAGTTTATCTCCCTTAGCCGGACGACTGCATATGGTATAAACATAGATCAAGAAAACTTTTAAATAACCTGGGTGTATATTTGTTACCATTCGTCCAAGCAAAAAGCCTAGTTATAACACCGTGCACTGGGTCCTTTGTAAAAGATTTGTTTTTACTAAAACTAAACCCAAAAATGTTACATATTAAAATCAAACAAAATGAAAAAATGGTCGGTCACCAAATAAAAAGATATTACGAACAAAAGATCAATTCGGCAGTAAATATTACAAAAACTAGCAAATAATCACAATATAAAACATTTAATAATTGTATTATAAAACTTATCGCAAACTATACGTCCAAAATAACGCGTTTTTAAATATAGAAAATTAGTGTGGATAAATGAAGTTAAATGCAAAACTTCAACTTACGCCTTAGACGCTTATCCAAATACCTAAAAAAATTATTAATGAAAAAAATGAACTCAGAACCTACTTCTTCAACTCTGGTGCATGGGCTCGACTCATCCTGTACACGAAACTTTGAAATGTTCGCTGAACTGAGGGTAAAAAATAATCAAAGTATATTAATTTATTGTAACGTAATTATAAATACTATTCTTTTTTAATTTTTTATTAATCTTTATTTTTTATGTTTATTTTTATTAATAATTTAGTAAATTAAACAATTTTAATAAATAAACTAATTTAAAATAATCATAACTCTTTTAGATAAGTTGTATTTAATGCATTTTAATTTTTATTGCTAAAATTTTATAAACTACTATTTATTTCTATATTATTTTACTTATATTTATACTCTATGCACTATAATAAATTAGTATTTATAACATTTTAAATTTTATTATAAACATTTAAATTTTATTAAAACAATTTTTTGATTATGTTATTACTTTATTATTAATAAAAAAATATAAAAACAAATGTTTATTACTGAAATAATTACTAAATTCTAAATTAGTCACAAAACCATAATTTAAATTATTTGCTTAAAAATAAATTATATTATAATATATGCGTACGTACAATAAAAATTGTACCTTTTAATATTTTAATATTTATTTATTTATTTATTTATATTTATTTATGTATTTATTTATATTAATTTTTATTTATTTATTTATATTTAAATAAGTAATATTTATTGTTTTTTATAATTCTCTATAAGGATTTAGGAGCAAGTTCTTACTTTTTCTATTGGTTATAAAATGGATGGTTTTGTATAAACTTGAAATTATTTCTTTTATACGTATAACAGGAAAAACCTGCCGGTTTAGGTTATAAAGGTGTTCTGTTTTTTAACCTAATGTTATAAAAACTAACATTGCATTTTTTTATATTAATAATAAACTCCATAAAAAATTATTTATACTTTTATGTAGGAAATTTCAAAATTAAATGCATTGAACCGATTTGGAAATTATTTAATTAATAAATTTTAGAATTTGCAACAAGTAGAAAGGTTTAATAAACAATTTTTTAATATTTATTTACAGAGTATGCTGTGTATGTCCTAAGTAGACATGGTTCTACCAAAGAATAATGTATTTTAATAGTTTTACAAAATCTAAGTTATCTTAGAAAAAATTAAATTAAAAATAATTGAGTGATTTTTTTAAAAATACTCTATAACATTTATACAACCACCCTACTATTTCAAAAATTAACACAAAAATTTATAAGAGTATCAAATCCAAATTAATTTGTTATGTCCGATTGTATTTTTGCTGAAATAAATTTTATTATATATTATTATACAAAACCCATTTGCTTTAAAAATAAACATGGGTCAATAAGACAACAATTACAGCAAAGAACAACAACAACAAAGTCTCGTAATTTAAAGAGAATTTAAGGCAACAAAATGTTTCCATGTATTTGAATATTTTGCCAAACGGTTTGCTACATCTTAATCATATCAATTAGATTTTCCCGAATAGTTCTTAGTTAAGTTTTCTGTGGTCTACCAACCTTTTTTTACCATTTTCGATCTTCCATCTTAAAACTGTTCTTGCTGGTTTTTCGGGTGGTAAACGTAGAATTTAAGCAACTAATTTTCTTCGTCTTATTGTAATAATGTTATGTAGTAAACAAGAGTAAGTTCTTTTCCTGATCTCATCATTTGAATTGTGATCGCGCCAGGTAATCTTTAAAATACTTCTAAGACACCGACGATAAAAAACATATACCATCTAATCAATCTTATCTGTTCGCTTCCACGTTTCACTCCTGTATATTGCCATAGGAATAATTATTGATGTGTACAAACATAGTTTTGTTTTTGGGCGAATGGAAGAACATGAGTATGTTGATTTGAGTCTATGGAAGACTGGCAATGCCTTTCCAAGTCTGGTTTTAACATCAATTTTAGTTTTTCCGTCTTTAACAATGATGCTTCCCAGATATGTAAAGGAATCAATAGTATCAATATTCTGTCTACTAATTTTGATAGGTAAATAATTGTTTGACTTAGTGCACAACACTTTTGTTTTTAAACAATTAATCAAGAAAACCTGCAGCAATAAAATAATAATTTAAAAAATAAATGTAAACAAAATGCAAACAATAACAGTAATAATTTTAAAACTGTGTAAAATTATAAAACAATTGTCAGGACTTAAAACAAAGATATTTCAATAAAAACGATAGTAGTCTACTTTTAAGTAATAATAAGTAATTATCCAAATTAACTCTGTGCCACATATATGTATAAATTTTGATAACAATAAAAAATATACATAATGTGCAAGATATGGAAATATATGTATAATAACATTATTGAAATTAAAATGATTCATGTAATTTACACGATAAAAACAGAAAAATGAACTGAAGAAGTAAGTGCAGAGATGTTTAAACATAAAGGTGATATAATAGTATGTAATTATTACGCAGCCTAAAAAAAGAAGCCTAAGTAATTAAAACAATTAGCAAAAATTAACCCTATTGTTTGTTTCCGGTAAAATGTTTTGCAATAATTAATTTTTTTTTAAACAATAAACAGGATTTTTAAAAATTAGTTGCACATTCCGTAATATTATTGAGTAATACCAAAAATTGCATAAATCGCTTACAATTAATTTTATTTACTTTATAAAAGTTTTTGACAGCGTTTATTAAAAATATTTGCAAAATATTGTACAATTTTAAGGAATATTGTTAAAGTATGTAAATTATACGCGGTGAGGAGCGCGTTACGCTGTACCTTAAGTGGAGCGTTACCTTGTTTTTTCTCCTCTTGTTTTTTAAAAAAATAATGGCATTGTCTTAACATTAAAACACAAAATTTGTTTTATAATTATTTTTGTATATTTATTATTTTTTTCGCACTTTTTTTAATTGTTGACTATCTACCTTAATTTTTGTCTTAATTTCAAAATTTTCTGTAACAAATCTCCTATACTTCACTCTCTATTTTATATTTTGTTTTCTATGATTTGAGACAATTTGAGTATTATAAAACGTTTTTACTTACACAATTCGTGTATAATTATAAATCCTGAATTCTGATTCCTAATGCCAATTTAAGTTGTGTTTAAACAAAGAATAGATACACTGTTGTGTCAACTACTTAAAGAATACAAATGCAAATATTTTGTTATTATCACTACAATTTGTTTAATTTTTTTATTGTTAAAGATTTTTGAATAAAAAAATAATTAGTTAATTTTGCTATAAAATAAAAAATAGAAATAAAACACGTTTTTTGTAAATTTTAAATCAACAATTTATTATTTTTATAATGCATTAAAATTATTTTAAAAAAATTAATGAATAAATTTATACTAAAATAGATTTATTTTTAAAAATTACATTTACGCTGTCTCACACTTTTGACTTGATTAAATTCAAGGTCGCACACACTTATTGGTGATTGCTAATGCTTGGATTTTGATTTTAGAAAATTTGTAAATAGAAAAATAATAGTTTGTATTATTTCAATTTAATTAAAATTTATTTTAAAGTGATACAGTATTGTGAATTTGGTCGGTTTTAAATAGTAAAATATTTATGAATTGTGTTAATTGTAGTTTTGAAAAACATTTTTTACTTTATTAATATAAGGTTTATTGTTTACTATTGTTTTTTAAAATTTTATTAAATGTTTTAAAAATTTTTAAAAATTAAAAATGATATTTTAGTTATTTAAAGTATTGTTAAAAGATATTATTTTGTATTGATAAATTTAAAACATAAAATTGGAAAGCGTTAGACAATTTTTTTACAATATAAAAAGATAATAACGTAGAATTTTAGAAATTTATTGTTTAAGTATTATATATTTAGAGAATTTATATAAAACGTTCATTTTTAAATTAACATTTTTACTTCAGTATTGTAACGTTTGTTATTTACGGATATCTAAACAGTGGTTAAGTCGAAATTGCAGTTCTTTTAACATTAAAAATGTTATAATTTATAGTACGTGTTTTATCGTAGCTAATAATAATTTACTTTACTACGTTTTAATAAACGTTTAAAAACTTTAAGTTTTTATAATTTTTGTGATACAATTTTAGGTTTTTGAATAAAGTTTTTTGAGCATTTTAATGTAACTTTATACCTACTGATTTACATTATGAATAAGTGCTTTTTATTGTAAATATTTTTTGTCACTTATTTTTGCGTTATTAATTTACTCGTCTATTTTTAAATTAAGACGAAATTTACAGAATGTATTCTACATCATTCTCTACTAAACCAAAATACCTGTTTTATTTTTATCATTTTAGTGAATATTAAAACAATCAACATTTTAGTTTATTTATAGGGTGTAATTTTTAAAATTTAGGCAAAAGTAAGAGAATTATTTTATGTTGAGCTGATAGAATTGGTATTGGAGTTTTAATAGTATTATAAAGTTTAAACTATTTAAATACTTGATATATTTAAAGAATTTTTTAGAGAATTATGAATTCGTTTCATCAGCAACTTAAACGCAGAAAAACAATTGATTCTAGTCCAAATTACTTATTTAGACATTGGATTCGAAGAGCAATGGAAGAAGCTTTTATGAAAGAAACAAAATCTTATTACGTTTACAAAAAAGTGTGTTCACTTTCTGTATTGCATTTTTATTGTTTTTAAGGCTTTCGAATCACTTGGACGTTATCCTTTATTACTTCAAAGTGGCAAAGAATGCAAAATTCTTGAAGGTTTTGGATCAAAATTATGTGATTTACTTGATGCACAATTGATAAATTATGCAAAAGAGTTGAATATGTCAATATCGGAAGCCTTGAATTATGGCAACGAACAAGTTAAACCCAAAAAGGAAAGCAAAACAAAGAAATCTACTTTTATACACCAAGTAAGATTTTTAAAACTTTATTATTTAAACTAAATCGAATTCAAATGCATCATTAAAATTTGATTCTTTGTTTGTTAGTTCATTAGTTTGAGCAAATCTCAATTGTTTTGCTTTATTTGAGCACAATTTGACAATAGTTAGGAGCAACAAGACCATAATGGTAGGTGCGCAAAAAATAATTGCCAACATCCAGTGACGAGGATAACAAATCGAATAGACATCCATTTGGTCTAATTCGGGAGCAGTTTGAGACTCAATTGCATAATCCAAAATATATGTTTGTGGGGCTTGGTTTAATTTACACATCCTATCCAAACCATTACACAATACGGATTCACATGGATTAGGTTTCCATCGCGTTCTATTCAGTTGAACTACTCCGGAAGTGTACGTTGTATTGGTTTTTCTTAAAATTATTGTAAACATGTCGCTTTGTTCTATTTGAATGGTTTTGTGAGCTTGTGGTTGAATTACCAACGACTTCCACAAACAACAACTTTCGTAGTCCATTTTAAACTTGATCCATTTTTTCCAAGCTTCTTCTCCTTTTAAAATAACGATTTTAATGGGTGTGGAAAAATTGTAGAATTCCAACCAATCAGCGCCGTTCAGCTGCAGCTGGATAATGTTGGGTAACTGCCATTGGTTCAGAACAAAACTGTAATAATCGGTCGGCCCGAAATTTGGAGACATTGATCCAGACCAAACACGAAGACCTAAATGGGTTGACACGATTTCAAAATGGCTGCAAGCAAACGACCTCAATTCGTGTTGGTTAATGAAATAGCCGTGATGATTTGCAGCACCAATTAGCAGCTGATCACCGCGAGTCATACGAAAGTGCAACGGACTGAGATTGATGTAGATGAAAAGCACACTTAAGACGGCTGACCCCAAACCGAGACAAGCGCATGCCAAACTGATACGAAAGCATTTGGGCAGGACTGATTTGATGTTAGTGAGGATGGTAATGACAATAAGGGGCACAAAAGTTGTCAAACCCATAATGATGAAGACAAATTGGTATTTTTCGGTAGACGGTTTGTTGATTTGGTGGACAGCGTTAAACAGTGGCACATGATCAAATTCGGAACGCATTTTCGAGGAAAATCTGCAATGAATTAGTTTAAAAATTAAATTGATTGCGGGGATCAAAGATTGGATTGAGAGCGTTTATTGTACTACAGTTTGAAAATTATATAAATACACAACGAACTAGTGGTGCTGTTTGTTCTATGCAACTCAAATTTAATCAAGATACATGTAATTGTGGTTGGTGACGTGTAGTCACCTCTATTATTTCTATATTTGTACGGCATATTAAACGATTGATTTCAATGGCTTGACAAGCATGATAAACGTAGAAGAATAACAAAGTTTCTTGACTAGTAGACAGCATCCTTGTGACGACATTGTTCGCAAAAATTGACGAGGCCGCCTGATTTTTTGTCAGAGTTATCTCCTTTAGCCCAATGGCACATATGTTATACCTTAAGATACCTTTTAAGTACCCTGGGTTTATGTTTGTCCTTTTCCACCGTAGCGAAGACCCAGTTACACCGCTGTGCATTCGGTCCCTTCTGTTATTAGTCTAGATGCTTATTGACACCTAGTCCAGGATGCACTACATGGAAGAGGAGCAATTAGGAATATCACCATCATTGACTATTGAAACTTTATAAGCATTGCTCAAATCCTTAAGATCATTAGCATCTCTAGTTAAGATATCTAATTAAAATGATTTTGTTTATGATATTAATGATATTTTTTGATTGAGAAACGTAAAATTTAATATTTGACTTTAAAGACAAATATTTAAATCAATTTTGTACCAGTTGAAACAGGCTAATGAGTTTAAGAAATACCTATGAAGTCTCATCATTTCTTGATTGTGCGTAGTGCATTCGTGCCTCCGACTAGCACTTGTATAATAATTCTTAAAGTAACACCTTTTCTTAGTTTATTGTTTACATGTTTTTATACAGAAAGCACTTTTTCTATAAGTAAACGTTTGGCAGTGGTAACTGAATCAAATTCCTGTTTTTGTAAGTAAACGTCTTACAACTTAGTCATATATATACAACACAAACTGTCCCTTTTGTTCTGGAGAGCATAAAGCAACAAAATTGTACCATATTATAAAAGTATGGCATTGAAAGTGAGATGCTAATGGTCCCGAGGATTTTAGTAATACCCATAAAGTTTTAATTTCCAATGATTGTGATGTTTTTAACTGTTCCTTCTCCATGTGGTGCATCCTGGACTAGGTGCCAACATGCATCTAGAGACTGAGTGCACAGCGGTATAACTGGGTTTTTACTGGAATCCTTCTTAGTAAGTAGATGCAGTATACACCCAAGATTATTAAACTATATTTCAAGGTATCTATTTACCACATGTAACAGGTTACGCTTGTTGATCTATCAATCGGCGTCAATCCCCCATTTTCTTCAAAGTCTTGTCAATTCTCATGAACACTGGAGTCGTCGCAAGGGAGCGATCTTTTAACCAAGAAATTCCATTTATCTTTCCCAAGTTCAATTCGTTCCTGACAGCCTGTTTGCATAGGACTTTGGGACTAATGAAGATGTGGCTCTGTCACCTAATATTGTTACCGGAATCACGCAGTTATTTTTGAAATACTATATTTAGTTTTTATAAAAGCAGGGCTGATTGCTTTATGTTTCAACCAGTCTCCTTTCTCAACTGGACTTGGGACCAATTATGGTGCAGTTTTTATTTTTTGGCAATAATATTCTTATACACAAATTGGTCGCCTTGAGATTTAACGTTTTTTTTTTTATAATCGAGGATTGGAACTGGATATGACGGTATTTTGTAGCAGTAAAAATAAAAATAAATTTAACAGAAAAAAAACAACTTAGTAAAACATCTAGTTAATCATACATACCTCGTATTTATTTAAAAATCCAAGCATTATCTAAATTCATATATATATATATATATATGCATTAGCACATTTTGATAAGTTGTTTTATTTATTTAAATTTGATTGGTTTAGAGAATTATCAGCATACAAGTATAATGCCGAATTAATTAAACTCCTTGCATATGATTTATTATTGTATACATCGTATGCATTTCATTTTCACTGCTGTATCCATGGTTCTTTTTATAAAAATGCACAAAGAATGCATTTTATATAGCGTACACCATTTTACATATGCTTAGTTATGTGCATAGCAATGAGGCATTGTAGCAATAAAGCCACGAAAACTGATTATCTTATACAAAGCAAATATTTTATACTACTTATAAGTAGAGTAGTTTTATTTATTCAAAGTTCGTTTACATATTAGTCCAAAGGCAATCGATAGAAAAATATTTTTATCCTGCCGGGCTTGGTACAGTGCCAGACTCGAACCTGTGTGAGCATTTTTACTGTTGACACATTATGCGGATCCTTGTTTATTGTTGTTAAAATGTCCACTTACTGAAAAATGTTTCCAGGTAAACCTTCCAGCAATAAAAATTGGTATATATATATATATATATATATATATATATATATATATATATATATATATATATATATACAATACAATTTACTATTATTACTAAACCGTTTTTGAATTAAAAAGGCGTGAGACTACAAAATTACAGAAAAGACAACAAAGCTCCATAATTTTAAAAGAACATATGAGGCAACATAATGATTCCATATGTTCGAACATTTGTGCCAACATTTTTGTTTGATCCTATGCACCATTTATTTGCATTAGATCAGTCCGAATAGTTTTTGGACAAGTTTTTTACGGTCTACTACAACCTTTCTTCTACCATCTTCAATTGTCCATTCGAAAACCAAGTAATTTTCTTCGTCTAATTGTAATGATGTCATGTAATAGATGAAAGTCAGTTTTTCTCATGAGTTCATTGTTTTTAAAATGTGATCACGCCAGGTAATGCTTAAAATACCTATAAGAAACCGGCGATGAAGAACATTAACCATCTTATCAATCTTATCTGTTCGCTTCCATGTTATATATATATATATATATATACAGATTGTTTAATTAATGGTTAGAAGGCTAGACATAAAATTATGTTGGCATGGGTTTCAGTTTTACTACGAATTTTATGATTAACTGCTTGCTGAGAAATCTGTTTCCCGTATAAACTTTTAAGTTATGAAATACAAAATGAAAATACAATTATTTAAATTTAAAACATTGATATATTCTAATTTTTTAATACATTGACAAGCCTGCTGCATCAATTCATAATGGAGCTGTTAGCGAACATCATTCAACAACATTTCCCAATCAGAAGGATACAGACGAGTTGTTGCCTATCGAAAGCCAAATTTGTGATATTTTTAAATGTTCAAAAAATCCTCGTGGTTGTAGCATGGCTGAACTGTCAGCTTGTTTGCGTTATTCCAGTTCGAGTAGTCTGGTAAGTATTGAAGGGCTTTATTATCATTATTATTATCTATTACTATTATTATTATTATTATTATTATTATTATTATTATTATTATTCCTATTACTATTATTACCATTACTATTACTATTATTATCATTATTATTGTCAGTACTATTATTATTATTATTATTATTATTATTATTATTAGCAGTAGTTGCAGTCCAAACACATTTTTTGGATATCCGTTTTTAAATTTGGTTGAGAGAGGAGCTCACGGTTAGTAGTTTGACCTTTTTAGAACACTATATTGAATAGGAAATACCACGTGGACACTATTCTGACAAAGAAGTAAAAGCACGATTCCGACGACTGACTTGAGTGAAATCCGAAAGAAAAGTCAATATTTGATATGCAGGATTTTTATTGGTAAAAACGTTGGGGCACAATTACATGGAAGATTTCTGTTGTCCCGTGCTCTTCAGAGCAAAGGTGTTTTGTCTCATTACTACTAATAATAATAATTAATGTTGGAGTTAGATACTTTAGTGAAAGCGCACTCGATGTAATCCAATTATATGATAAAAAGTTGGGTAATTTTTGACAGACCTTATCTCGGTAACTTGAAATATAAATTAAATAATTATAATTACTAATGTCTCATCATTGTTATTAGTGACAGACATTCCCACTGATAGTCCAAGTTACCAATATTCCACAAGTCATCAACTTTACGACACTTGAGTTATGCTCATTGTAAATGTTAATTACAGCCCCGAATTAAAGCTTTTCGGTTAGCCTTATTTATTGCAGTACATAAGCAATCAGATGCCTAATTTAGCTTGTGGATCCGTCAACCGGCATCAATCTTAAAGAAGATTACCTCGTCAATTCCTGTGAACATTGGCGTCGTCGCAAGGAAGCGGTCTTCTAGCCAAGAATCTTCATTTATCCCTCCAAGTTGAATTCGAATCCGACAACCTTTTCGTATAGGAATTCGAAAAGCTATTTAAACTTGTAATCAATGAAGAGGTGGCTTTGCTACCAACTTACAATATGTTTATGTTAATTTATTAAGGCGATTTGGAATCTAAAAATGCTTTTGTTTGTATTTCAGCCAACTGGTAATCAATTGATTGATTTAGTTAATCGACTAATTGAACGCAACGTTATACAATTAGTAGATTCCTGTTCAGTTAGGTACGTTTTGCAGATTTATTTTTGTTTAAAACAACTAAAATTTGACGGTTAATGCTTGACTGGATTGATTATTCAATTAAATCTGGCAATTATAATAATTTATCCTTGAAAACCCACTGAACTCTAACTCAGTGAATGGATGCTAGTTTGCAGTCAAGATGCTTGAAAAGTATTTCACTATTTCCCCCAAAGAATATTGTTTTGTGAATTTTTGTATTGTCGCCAAGAAACTTTATTTATACCCCTCAAGTTAAACTCTTATCCGCCAACTTTAGGATGTGAAAATGAAATGCTATACGAACTTAGAACTAATGAAGAGGTGGCTGTCACCAACGCTTGTTGTTCTTATTGTTCAATGCCAACAATACATGGAACAATCTTGTTGTCTCATGCTAATTAGAATGAAACATTCAAGATTCAATTGGTTAGCTTATACCGTTTCGAATTGATGTAAGGTTTTACAAAATGTATCTGATTGGACGCAGTTTTAATTGTATTTTAAAAAGGAGGAGGGTTGAAATACCATTATCAATGAGTGAACAATGAGCAATAACTGTTTAAACTAGATGCGTTAGCACAATTACGTTTTTGTTACATTGTAAGTGTGTAAGTTTAGGGCAACATTACTACTGTTTCCAAATTATCTATCTACTCTAATTCCAGATACAAAATGGTTCAATTCTCCGACAATGCAATACCACCATATTCCAGTTTGCGTACGTTGTTAATGAATAATTTATAATTAAAGCGTTTGCTGCTATTGAAAACCGCTTACTGTCGTCTATTCTGTGTTAAAATGTAAAATTAACGGTCATCGTATATATTATAATAAAAAGAAGTAGAGAAATATTAGTAAGAAGGGTTTACAGAAATGCACTTCGATGTGAAATAATTTACTGGAATCTTACGAAATTACAAACGTTTATTTGTTCTCCAATATTTTCTTAAGAATGGGATACTAATGTTTTTGAGAATTTGAGTAATGCTTATAAAATTTCAATTTCCTAGTAATGGTGATATTCCTGACTGTTCCTCCTCTACATCGTGCATTTTGGATTAGGTGCCCCTAGGCATACAGACTAATAACAGTATAGTAGTTTAATTGGGCTTCCGCTTTGGTAGATGGGTGCAAGCATACACTCAGGGTACTTAAAAGTTATCTTAAGGGAGATAACTTTGACAAAGAATTAGGCGATCATTGCCAACAGTGGCACCGTCACAAGGATGCCATTTAACAACCAAATATGGAAATAACGAAGAGATGACTACGTCACTAATCCAATGCTTTCATTATAATGGGAATTTTAAGGATATGTATTTTTATCTTATTTATGTGATGAAATAAGGTTAGAATTATTTTTTCTTACAGAAAACTGCATTGATTTAACACAGGACGAAGAAAAGACTGAAGAAAATTGCGATGATAATATCGATTCAACAAGGTATTGTGTCTAAAAATGCTTGATGTTTTTTTATAGTTTTAGTTTGTATCTTAATATTACCGTCTATTTATTCCATGTATTATTATTATTCATTCATTTCATTTCGGTTGGTGACGTGGTCACTTTTTCATTATTTCCCATATTTATACGACATATAAACGATCGATTTCGACGGCTTGATAAGCGTAACAAACGTGGAAGAATAACAAAGTTTCTTCGCTGGTAGACGGCATCCTTGTGACGTCGCCACTGTTCGCAAAAATTGACGAGGCCGCCTGATTTTTTGTAAGGGTTATCTCCCTTAGCCCAAGGGCTACATATGGTATGCGTATACCTTTAGATACCTTTTAAGTATCCTGGGTGTATATTCGCACCCACCCGCCGTAGCGGAAGCCCAGTTATACCGCTGTGCACTCGGACCCTGCTGTTATTAGTCTACATGCCTATAGGCACCTAGTCCAGGATGAACCACATGGAGGACGAACAGTCAGGAATATCACCATCATTGGAAATTGAAACTTTCTAAGCATTACTCAAATCCTCAGGATCATTAGCATCCCATTATTAATGTAGTTTTGTTAAAATTTCCATTGCTGAAAGATGTTTCCAGTAAAACATTTAAAGATGTTTTGATGAACTATTGGACCAAGGAAAGTTGTATAAATACAATTATGTTTGCCCAGTACTGCCGAGGTGGTCTAGTGGTACAGCGGTCGATTCGAATCTGGGTTCGATCCCTACCACTGGCACCATATGCGGCCCCACGCTCGGATTTTCTAAAAATGTCCACTGGTAAAGGTGTTTTCCGTAAAGTAGTAAAATAAATTTACAATAATCAAAGCCTTACACTTTCAAGAAGTTTATTTAAGGGATTGTAATAGAGATGCTTCCGTTTTTTAATCTAATGTTGTGAAATTCGATTTTGCATCACATAATTAATTTTATAAATTTAAAATTTTTATTTTTCAAGCCATTTGCATGACATTTTTAAATAATTTTAGAAAAATTAAAATTATATTAAAGTTTGTGTTGTTTGGAGACAATTGTATTGATGTAACGTTTATTTCATTCAAAAATAATGCTTTTTATATCTAAAAATGCATTAATTTTTTTTACTACTTTGAATGTTTTCCAGGAAACATCTTTCAGCAGTGGACAATTTTACCAAGCCGAATGTGAGCCTGCATTTAGTACCGGTAATGGGATTCGAACCCAGGTCCTAGTGGCTAAACCAAATTATGTTATTCTTTAAGAAATGTAGACTAGAACATTGTTTTTACTAACACTATAAAGCCTCACGTTAAAGTCCAGCATTGACAATTTTAGTTCTACCTATACGTTTTGCGTAATAATTTCTGCTAGTTATCCCCTGTCCTTCACGTACGTCGACGAAAATTATCAGGAGGTTCGACGACGTTTGGAAGCCAAAACACGCCAATTTACAACGGACGCTGAGATGGAACAAAGTAGTGCATCGGAGACGGTCGATTTAACTGGTTATTTGATTCGGTGTGACTACGAAGAATTGCTGGTTTCGGGTGTGGATTATCGCATGGACTGGACTTTGCCTACGTAAGTGACAGTTTTAATCATGGATACTAACTAGATGGCATTTTTGTGACGATTGACAAGGTTGCTTGATTTTTTGTTAGGGTTGGCTTTCCTTATCCAAGCAGCTACACATAAACATAACATTAATTACAAGTTTGGATAGCTTCTCGAATTCCTATACGAAAAGGTTGAACTTGGGATAAATAAAGTTTCTTAGCCAGTAGACCTTGCGACAATGCCAATTGACGAAGCAATTTTATTTAGGGTTGGCGCCGGTTGTCGGATTCACAAACCCAACGGGTTACATATGGTAAATAGGCAACGTGAGATACCTTCTTGGGTGTATGTTAGCACCCATTCATTGAACGGAAGTCTAATGAAAGCTCAAGTATACCGCTGTGCACGCGATCCCTGTTGGCAACTAGTCCAGGATGCACCACGAGGAGGACGAACAGTCAGGAATATTACCATCATTGGGAATTGAGACTTTGTAAGCATTAATTAAATCCCTAAGATCATTAGCATCCCCACAGCTACAACAGCATCAACAAAAAATGTTGGTGACAGAGTCACCTCTTTATTAGTTCCAAGTTCTCTTAGCATCCCATATAATCTTCTTCCACTGTTCACGGTTTTTGGATGTGTGCACAGCTATTTCAGTCCTACGACTTTGCCACTGTTTCCAAGATCAAGTCCCAGTCAAAATAGCGTAAAGATTGTCCCAAACAGAGACAGATACATATAGCAAATGTATATCTTCAGATTCCTTTTAAGTACCGTGGAGGTATGCTTGCACTCATTCCTCAAAGCCGAAGTCCAGTTATACTACTGTGCACCGGCTTTCCGGTTTGTATTAGTCTGAGTTAAGATGCACTACAAAGTGCTAGGCAAAAATGAACTTATTACTATTATCTGAACTAATACAAGGGTTACCGAAGACACAGCGGCATAACTGGGCTTTCACCTTAATAGATAAGTGCAAACACACACCCAGAATAGTTAAAAGATGTTTTAGGTGAAGGAAGACAACTGAGAAAAAAATCGGTCTGTTTTTTGCAATTTTGTCGCAATGGAGCTATTTATTAGTTGCTGATTGTCACTTTCGTTCGTATGTGAAACCTTTGGAGGATTTACGTACGTGGAATTAATGAATAGGCGACTGCGTTACTGACATTATTATAAAGTGGTCTAGCGATGCATTGGTCGACTTGAACCTGGGTGGGCATTACCGTTACCAAATGCAGGCCAACGTTCGGTTTTGCTAAAATGTTCACCGCTGAAAGATACTGCAATATAAATAAATGTTTCCACATTATTTTAGTCTTAATGTAGGCAGTCGTTTTTTGCACATGGTCTATCTGTTGGATGCGTCTGCACCGATGACAAGTACATTTGTGGATGCGAATATATCGGCCAAAGTACCCTTGATGAAGGCCTCATCCGCTATCGAAATATTGTCTACGCATCGTACGACAATTCCAAAGCAGTGCCCGTCGAAATTCACTTTCAAACGAACATTGTCACACGGTAATGTTTAAATTGTGATATTTTTAATACTTAAAATGTTTGACATAGAACATCTTTGAGCAATGGATATTTTAGCGTAGCCGAACGTGGGACCGCATTTAATGCCGGTGATAAAGATCGACCCAATGCCAACTTAGGATCGAGTCGAGCGCTGTACCGCTAGACCATTCCGGCATATGTAATAAATATATGATTGCTAGTGTTTTGGCTGTTTATTATTGATTGAAATACGCCTCGTTGGGATGCCAATAATTCTGAGGGTTTGGATAATGCTTATAAAGTCTCAATTTTCAATGGTGGTGATATTTCTGACTGTTCTTCTTCCACATGGTGCAGGAACCAAGTGCACAACAGTATAACTGGGTTACCGCTTCAGGTGGGTGCAAGCATACACCCAGGATACTTAAAAGATATCTTAAGGTGTATGTATACCATATATAATCGCAGGGATAAGGTAGATATACTTGACAAAAAACAGGCGGCCTCGTTAATCTTTGCAAACGGTGGCATCGTCACAAGAATGCCGTTTATCACCCAAGACACTTTGTTATTCCTCTCACTTTGTTAAGCTTATCAAGCCATCGAAATCGATCGTTCAATATGCTGTACAATTATAAAAAATAATGAAGAGGTGAGTATGTCACTAACAACCGGGGTGGTCTAGCGATACAGCGCTCGATTCGAACCTGGGTGGGTATGTGTTCGATCTCCACCACTGTCACCAAATGCGAGTCCACAATTGGTTTCGTTGAAACGTCTACTGCTGAAAGTTGTTTCTCGTAAACCATTTAAAGTAGTAAAAATCAACAAAGACCTTAGACGAATTCAATCGACCTTAGTAGGAAGGCTAAGTTCTTACCGGCAAAAACTATCAATTTTTTTCTTATTTTGTAGGTCTTCTTTCAACAGTCAATGGAAATTCATCAGTACGCCAAGTCGAAATTAATGCAACCGACAGAAATCCAACAAACGTCGATCAGCACATTCCATCCGATAGGTCAACACCAAATGAAGTCATTCCGGCAGGCTCATACGAACTTATTTTGATGGCAGATATTCGTGAACAATTTGGGTATGTTTGTGTCAAGGGGATTTAGTTGATAACTTATCATAGACATACATAAACTGTAAATTGATGTTTTAACTAGTTTAATGAGATGCTAATGATTTTGAAGATTTGAGTAATGCTTATATATTCCTGACTGTTCATCCTGGACTAGGTGTTAACATTCATCTAAATTAATAACAGCAGGGACCGAATACACAGCGGTACAACTGGGCTTCCGCTACGGCGGGTAGGTGCAAGCATACACCCAGGGTATTTAAAAGGCATTTTAATGTAGCTTTGTGGCTGAGGATGATAACCTTGACAAAATCAGCTGGCTTCGCCAACTTAAAACTTTCTTTATGATAATCAATTAATTAATTTTTTAAACAGAAATATTTCAGTTTTTAGGGATTTTCTGCTGGTATTGAAATATCCAGTTAACGATAGTTATAATTATAAAATTCATATAGGTTTTGAATGAACTAATTAAAATGATTATGCAACTGTAATTCTTATACAAAATTGTTTCTTAATTGAAACAGGAACATTACTACTAACGATGGGAAAAGTAAGCAAAAGCGTAAAAATTAATTTTTTCCAATTCTAACTTGGGGGAAAATTGAAATGAGATTCTTGTAACATATCAACTCTCCTTATGGTTAGGTGAAGTTTTTCCATATACACACACAAATCACGACTTTATTTATTATTTTTTTATCTTTTAGATTTAAAAAAGTTTCTCAATTACTCCCATCCGTCTCGCAAAGTTATCAAATTCAGTGTGAATCACGTGCTTTGCCTGTTGGCGATTTTTTGTGGATTGCTCGTTGGAAAAACAATGCAGGTTTGGATTGATTGATTATTTTATGATTACGTCACCAACCAAATTAATCATTATCGACCAATATTAATTTGTCATCAAAATAATCTTTCCCATTAATCTGATAGTAGACAAATTATAATTGTTTTGTAAACCAGCAATTTTATCAGATGAAACACTACAAACCATATCAGACCAACACAACTATATACATAACGAGTAAGTGGACGATATATGATCATTGGATCCAATACTCGGTAATTGTTAATACCTAGTCATTACTTGTTTGACAATACAGAAAGCAAATAAACCAGGATCAGTGTTTATTCAATTGCGTTAAAACGTGAACAATTCAATGTAATTATTCAAATTGCAGTATTTAAATGAACAATTGTAAACAACTCACAAATCAATAATTATAATAATCAATAATGTTGTTTAATTAAATGCTCATAACTAGAAAATATTAAAAACAGAATAATTAACTTGTTTTTAACATATATATATATATATATATATATATATATATATATATATATATATATATATATATATATATATATATATATATATATATATATATATTGCACAATAATACACATATTTTGTGCCGTTCGCATGGTAGGAAAGAAAGTGAAATTAATGGAATTGATGGTATCATTCTTTTGACCATGAGAACCGTCTTTTGACTGATATTGGTTAGGCAATTATCACGCAATAATCACATTTCAAATAATGAGATTATGAGAAGAACTGATTCTCGTTCACTACATGACATCATTACATTTAGACGAATAAAATTACTTGGTCAAATTCTACGTTTACCGTCCAAAAGACCAGCAAGAACGGTTTTGGAATGGACAATTGAAGATGGTAAAAGAAAGGTTGGTATACCACAGAAAATTTATCCAAAACCGTTCGGGAAGATCTAATTGAAATAAATGTCTTATGGGGATCAAACACACATTTTGGCAGAATATCCGAACACAAGAATTCATTTTACTGCCTACTATTCTGTTTAAATCATGGGACTTTAATTTTTTTGCTGTAACTGTTATCTTATTGCCCCATGCTTATTTTTAAAGCAGAGTTTTGTAATAATAATAGTAATCAATTAATCGATTATGCTGAAACGAATGAACAATTATTTTATTTATATTGTACAGGGCAATTGATGGAAGCCGTCTTAGACTACATCATAGAACGAAAACGAATGGATGATCTTGCATCGAGTATAATGGACGGAAGATTTAAAGAACAAAAAGTAATTTTTTCTACTTTAAATGTTTCCCTGGAAACATGTCTCTCAGTAGTGAACATTTTAGCGAAGTTGAATGTGGTCCCCCATTTGGTGCAGGTGGTGGGGAACGATGTCATGCTTACCCTGGTTTGAATCGAGCACTGTACCGCTAGATAACCTCAGCAGTACAGTGGAAACGTACTTGTATTTTTACAACTCTCTTTGGTCCAATCATTGAATAATAAAAATAATAATAATAAAAACGGAATAAATACACGGCATTGGTAAGATACAAACTGAAACTGTAAAAAATTGTATTTTTAGGCACGATACATTGAATCGATAATATCATTTAAATTTTTCTTCAGCCTTTTCTTAGTTCTGTGTTAAATCAACCCAATTTGCTATAAGAAAGAAATAATTTGTATGTTATTTCATTATATGCTAATAATCGTGAGGATTTGAGTAATGCTTATAAAGTCTCAATTTCCAATTTTGCTGATGTTCCTAACTTTTCTTCATCCACGTAGTGCATCATGGACTAGATGCCCATAAACATCTAGACTAATAACAGCCTTGGTCGAATGCCCAGCACTTCGGTGGGTGGATACAGGCATACACCTAGGGTAGTCAAAAGGTAACTTTAGCTATACATGTACCATATGTAATCCTTGGGCTAAGGGAGATAAGCCTGACAAAACATCAGTTGGTTTCATCAATCTTTGCGAATAGTGGATACGTCACAAGGATGCCGTCTATAAGCCAAGAAACTTCATTATTCTTCTACGTTTGTTACACTTATCAAGCCATTGCTGTCGATTGTTTGATATGCTGTACAAATGTAGAAATAATGAAGAGGTGACTATGATACCAACCAAATGAATAAATGAAATTTTGGTGTTTATTTGGCATTGTCATTTCAAATAAGCTAGTCTCCAACTCTCCTTTCCCAAGCGGACTTGGGACCGGCCAAGATGGAGTTTTTAAAAGTGTTTGGTTTATTTTATGCAATTCTATGGAAAGTGCATTTATGGTATTGTTTTTTATAGTACCGGCTCAAACGTACTGGTTTGTTGCATCCAACCTATCTCATCGAATATTATTCAGCAATGCGACATCAGAAACTTTCCTTTGAAACGATGATGCAAGCTATAGCAAATGCGCAGGTAAAATCGTTATATAAATATAATATATATATATATATATATATATATAACCAAGTGTAGAGAACTATACATCATTTAATGTAATTTTTAATTTTAATATTTATTTTTAAGAAGTAAGAAGTAGCTTACAAACAGTATTGAAAGATAAAACTGTATTAATGGAGCAGTTGAGATAATCAGTAAACACTATATATCTACAAAAAATCTTAACCACATACGAAGAATTATTAATTAATAATATCTTAGCAATTCAATGATTGGTTCAGAAGTTATTAACATATGTACTAAAATAAAGGCGTTTGGTAATTGGTTACTCAATTAACAGCCAATAAAATTGATCCACACTTTTATAATTAGTCTTTCCGTTAAATGTTCTTTCTACCTAACCAGAATCTCCATATTAAATTATTAATTTTTATTAAATTAATTTTAAAAAAATTTTCTATATATATATATATATATATTTGTAGATAATTGATCGTTTTGAAATTTTAAACAGTCAAGATCCACAAGAAACTGTTAATTTACTTGCTAATATGACCTGTTGTTTGCAGTCCAAAGCCAAAACAGTAAGTTCTACAATGAGTCAATGATGAAAAATAGAAATAGATTATTAACAAGTATATAATGATATTTTATAGTAGAGTTGTGCTATCTCAACTACCCTACAATATAAAAAGATGATTTTAAGACTAGAGCTTGCATTCTACTTTTAAACTAACCTACAGTAAAAAATTCCATTCAGTGGACGTTGCAATAACTGTGTTCTAGAAGGTCTGAAGTACGTATTAAGAGAGTGAGGAATAATACTTGAAGTGGACGCTAATGATCCTGAGGATTTGAGTAATACTTATAAACTCTAAAATTTTAATGATGGTGATAGTTCTGACTGTTTGTCCTTCACGTGGTGCATCCTGGACTAGGTGTTGAACGGCATCTAGCTTAACAACAGCAGGGACTGAGTGTACAGCGGTATAACTGGGCTACCGCTTCGGTGGGTGGGTGCAAGCATACACCCAATGTGGTTAAAAGGTAACTTAAGGTATACATATACCATATGTAGTCTTTGGGCTAAGAGAGATAACCCTGGCAAAATATCAGGCGACCTCTTCAATCTTTGCGAACAGTGGTGACGTCAAATGGATGCAGTGTACCAACCAAGAAACTTTGTTATTCTTCTACGTTTATCAAGCCATCGAAGTCGATCGTTTTATATGCCGTATAAATATCAAGAATAATGAAGAGGTGATCACGTCACCAACCAAAATGAAGAAATGTAGAACTAGTAATCTTACCAGGATACAGCAGAGAAAACGATTCATAAAATTCTATCCAGTAAATCATCCATCAACATTTCCATTATTGAAGATAATGATCTTTTATTGGTTAATTTTGACTAATTAGCCCAATGTTATCAAAATAACTTGGACCTGCGACTTTCAATACGTCCACTCGATAGTCAGCATCTGTAGGTATGATGTATCGAAGATCAAAGCTCTTTAACGTGACCTATTTGGCACAAGGAGTGAGGAATCTTACACCCAATTTATTTAAACGAAGCGATTGAGCATAAACAAAACAACCGAGTTGGCACGCGAAAACATCCATCCAAAATACTGCCTTGACCACCTCACTTTTTCCACCCAGATAATGGTTGAACATTTTGGTTAGTGTGGTTAAATGTGTAAGAAACTTACATAAATCATAGCCAGTCTTTTTCGGATCATGTTTGATATACATGACCAAGGTACATTTAATGAGCTACAAATATTGGGAAATGGTTCGAATGTTTGGTTGACTACTAGTCAATTGTGTTTACAGGAAAATAGAGAAGGAAACTAAATGAATTTTCACATTGAACAAGCCTTAATGTAAATCCTTTTGGGTGAGTTTGTTTCACAGGCCTGTATAATAGAATGGAACGTACCACTATAAACTTTATAAACTGTTAACTTTTAACCGTTTTTTTTTCAATAGACTTGATAGAACTGACTTGAAATGTGTACTTTTAAAACAGTCAAGTGATAAGCACGACGAAACACCTTTACATAGTGAATACATTTTTATTAACAAATGCTTAACGATTAGTCAGGTCTGTGTGTATTCTTGTTTGAATTTAGATAGAAAACCTTTGAACTTAGATATGGATCTACTGAGAAAATATATATGTTTACACGATTGTTCAAATGGTGACAAAAACAAGTTACATGTAAACCAATAATTTGAGACATGATAAAAACCGTTTTATACGTGATAATGAGATAAATAAATAGCCTGCTGAAAGGTAACGACACTAGGAATGCAACCGTATGAATGGAAATGGTGCACCACTAGTGTGGTACGAGACATACAACAACAAAAGTTGGCGGTTAGACCACCTCTTAATTAATCCCAACTTCACAAAGCATTTCGAATTCCTATACGAAGACGTTGTCGGATGCGAATTGAAATAGAGGGATAAATGAAGATTCTTGCTACGATACCAGTGTTTACAGGAATTGACGAGGCAATCTTCTTCGGGGGGGGAATTTGTGGGTCAACACCAGTTGGTGGATCCATAAACATAACGGACTACATACAGTAAATGGATACCTTGAGATACCTTTTAGACATTTTTGGGTGTATGCTAGCATCCATTCATCGCTGTGCTGTCGGTCCCTGCTGTCATCAGCCTAGATTCCCATAGGCATCTAATCCAGAATGCACCACGTGCAGGACGAACAGTCAGAACTATCACCATCATTGGAATTTGAGACTTTATAAACATTAGTCAAATCCTCAGAGTCATTAGTATCCCTCATTTATTTATTAGGAGACAGACAACATGCTTTCAATGATATCAAATGATATTTGTTGGTAACCTTTTTGCTTGTGCATTTCAGAACGATTTACACGTCCACTACACGCCTCCAACCGATCCATCTTTATTGAATGGCCTTGTTTGGTCTCAATTTGTGCAATTCGCCGAAAAAACACCGCCACCGTCGATTCGCGATATGTTTGCCAAGCAGCTACTCCAAATTTCGGGTTTGTCGGGAGCAAAAATTGCTCCAATTTTGAACCAATATCCAACACCAGTTAGGTGAGTAATGATTTAGGGGAAAATATATTTATTTTTTGCACTTAAAGTATATTATTAATGTGGTTGGTCACATGATAACCTTTTCATTATTTCCACATTTGTACCGTATATTAAACGATTGATTTCAACAAACATTGGATAATAACAAAGCTTCTTGGCTGATAGGCAGAAGCTTAATGTACTCAGTCCGTGCTGTGTTCATCTAGGTGCTTAGGTGCCTTGTCAGGAGTATCACCATCTTCAAAATTTGGGACTGTATAAGCATTACTTATATCCTCTGCAAAAGTTGTATCCCATATAAAATATCAATGGCAATTAGATTATATATTAAGACGTTTTGTTGATGAATTTGAGCATCTATTGATTATTATTGATTGAATTTGTTTTTTTGAAAACGTTAAACCTGTTGTTCGCGAAATCTACCACCTTTTTCCAGTTGTTAGAATCGTTGCCATTTTGAGTGTTTCAAGGTTATCATTTTCTACGTTTACGTTTTTTGTCTGGGTTCAATTTTAGAAAGGTAGCCACGATTTTTAAACTATCCAACAGAGTATTTAATCCGTTGGTACAGCGCCCTACTTGAACCTGGGTTCGAATCCCCCACTTCATGCGGGCCCAAGTTTGGCTTTGCTAAAATGTCCACTGTTGAAAGATGCTTCTTGAAAACCATTTACAGTAGTAAAAAAATAATTTAAATAATAAAAGACATATAAAAGTCAGTATTTTTAATCATCATCGTTTGGAAGTTAAGTTGTCTGTTAATGAAAAACTAGTGGTAACAGTACGAAAATTTACTTTTAGTTCTTGAACAAAAGTAAATAAATGTAGCCTAAAACTTTTCAATAGGGACAATGTACTAATTGAATATTTTATGGCATTCTCAATTATAAACTTTTTCATTTTTAGCTTGATCGAAGCTCTGGATGAACAAATAAATATGGAGGATAAGGAAAATATGTTGACCGGTTTAAAATTGTCTAATGGAAACAAGTACGTCTTCTACACAAGATTGCAACAGGTTTGCTTGAATGCTCTCAATTTATTTGGCGGCCGACATTCAAACTAGTCAGAGTTTTGCATGTCAAACAAGTCGAAGGATAGAATCCAAAATGGCAGTGATCCACTCGCTGGCTTTGTGTAGTTTCGTGGCTATTGTACGACGCTACGATCCACAATAAATGGACAAGGCCGTCTGGGTTTGGTCAGGTTGTTAAATATGGTGTGCATACTTGGGGGAGAACCTTTTAAGTATCCCGGGTGTACGTTTGCACCCATTCACTAAGGCCAAAGTCCACTTGTACTCGGTTGGACTAGTCTAAATTGCGGACGACACAGAGATACAAAATTATGAATTTTACCATAATTATTTAGTTATTCGGAATTATTAACACCCCTAAAATCACATGTATGTAACAAATATTTAATGGTATTTAGTGCTGTCTAAATATTTCCGTTTAATTAGCATTCACTGGTTTCTATGTACATCATCTCATATGCCCAGTCAGGTGTCTAAATAACAGCATATTTGCAACTATACCAATTCACATAAATTTTCTATTTGGATTTTGGATGTTAGCCAAATGGCTGCATATTGTAGTATATTTATGTACCAGGTCTAAAAGGTAACTGTTGTACGTCATTTAATTGGCCAAAATTCGAATAAATTTTATTGGATGTCGAGGTTGGTTGTGATTTCTATTAGTCGCAATTATGATCAGAAAATTTTATAACTTTTAAATATATGACGTCTAAAACGATTTCATTCATTTGCAATAATCGCTATCTGTAATTTCTGATTTCTTTTACGATTTTTTTCTCTCTTTTTTTACCTACAACAGGTGTCTGGGAAAAGCACTCAGTCGTCGCGTTTGTTTAACCTACAGTTTGTGATAAAAATGTGCCAATTACTTCATAAAATACGGATTTAATCGCCTTCACCCCCCCCCAACAAATACTTTGATACAATTATTATCATCTTTTGTGTTCCTGATGTTTGAATATATTACTGAAGATAAATTTTTTACCAAGTAGACATTCTCATATCTAGCATCACACGGTCAGGTAGGAATAAAAAGATGTTTCTCGTAAAACATTCAAAGTAGCAAACATAAAATAAAAAATAATAAACTATGAAGCATAAAAGTACGCATTAATATTCTCAGTCTCAATTTTCAATTATGGTGATATTACTGACTGTTCCTCCACCACATCGTGCATTCTGGACTAGGTGCCCATAACAACAAGGACCGACTACATAGCGGTATAAGTGGGTTTCCGCTACGGTGGGTGGATACAAGCATATACCCAGGACAAAAATTAGACGGCCTCGTCAATCTTTGTGAACAGTGGCACCGTCACAAGGATGCCGTCTACCAGCCAACGTTTGTTACGTTTATCAAGCCATCGATATCGCTGAATGAAGAGGTGACTATGCCACCAACCACAATAAATAATATTGTCTACCATACAGGAGACACCACTATTCTCCTGCATTTATCGAGCAGATGAAATTTACTTCGCTGTACGAATATGTAAATCATGGAAAGGTGAACACGTCACCAATCAAATAAGAATATCTCGATCTAGACTGGATCTAAATCCACCGTAGCTGGTTCAAAGTCAGTTGAAATAGGAGGAAAAATAGGTCTAAACAACATCAAAAGGATACAACTCCATAAAAGTATGCTTCCGATAATACGGTTTAGTAAAATCCGAATAAAAGCTCAATCTTCGATATGAATCTTCAAGAGTTTGATTAATATACAATCATACGGAACAATCTTATTACGCCATTCTCGTCAGAGTAGAAATGTTTCAAAATAACGTTAGAATGGGTCTAGTGAAAAATAAAACCAAACCATTCAAACTACTTATATTAATAAAAACATTCACATCCAAAAAGATTCATATCCAAATTACAAATTGAGCCCTATGGAATGAACATATACACACCGAAAAGGAAACCGACCCTGAGTCAGAAATTATATTAAAAAATGCCAAGCATCAGTTTACTTTCAATTTCTTCTTTTTCTTTTTCTTGTTCGTCATCTCAACATTGTCCTTGACCTTGGCTGGTTCATTATGTCTGTTCGATGCAGCACCAGCCGCCAATTTGCGTAGAGTCACTTCACTGCTCACCGCCGAATGCTCGCGGTTGGTCAACTTGGCGTAATCCGGTTGTTCGTCTTTTACGAATCTCAAGCCGTCTTCTTGTAGCGAAATCGGTTGGCGCAGACTGGTCCAAACAAATACGAAAAATGCACTGCACAGTCCCAAGGCAACGTAGACGGAAGTGAGCAAAAGTGGAACAAAGGGATAGGCTTGTCCTATCCAACTCAGCGGTATGATTAGGTGTGTCGTGATAAATAGAACAATTAGACCGCCCAAATGCAACGCTCCAACCAAACGGCATAATCTGGCCAGTTGGCTTGGATTTTTCGACTTTTGTTGTTTGGATCCAGGTGTGTTTGTTGTATTGAGCAGGCGGAACAGAATGAGCCCGTGAATACACGTATGAACCAAGTAGATGGATACAACAGCGATAAATTCTAGGATAAAAGGAAGCCAAATGAAATACAATAAACGTTGGTAGCAGAGCCACCTCCTCAGTTCGCATAGTATCTCGAATTCCTATATGAAAAGGTTGTCGGGTGCGAGTTACCTTTTAAGTATCGTGGGTGTATACTAGCACCCATTTACTAAACGGGATTCCAGTGAAAGCCCAGTTATACCGCTATACACGCAATCCTTCTTGTTATTAGTCTGGATACATATGGGCATCTAAGATCATTAGCCTAAATGTCATTGATACAAACATACCCAAATGAATCAAATAATGATGAGTACTTCTCTGTTGTGTCACATTTATTGTCATCTGTCGAGAAACAAAAGTGTTATGTCCAAGTGATTGTATGCCCATTGAAATTGGTAGATCTAAGGGGGGAGACCGATCCACATGTGGTGGATAGTGGAACGGCCTTCAGCAATAAAGATTACCTGTGAATAAGTCTGTACCAAATAAGCAGTCGCAGACCAAACGGATAATCAGATAATAACAATTATCGGGTCCATCCTGAGTATTATCACCAAACAGCCCTATCTAGAGATAGCACTACATGCTGTACACAGAAAAGGGTTTAAAAAATATGGTTTGAAAATTGCTCGTCTAAGGGAGATAACCCTGACAAAAAATCAGGCGGCTTTGACAATCTTTGTGAACAGTGGCGCTGTTTACTAGCCAAGAAACTTTGTTATTCTTCTACATTTGTTACGCTTATCAAGCCGTCGAAGTCGATCGTTTTATATGACGTATAAATGTGGAAAATAATAAAAAAGTGACCACATCACCAACTACGATGAATAAATGAAATAAATTTCTAAAAGCATTTTCTGATCAAGCATTTAAGCAACACTATTGAATAAACAGATGTCATTAGTAAAAACGGAAAAATAACGAATGATGTTAAAAGTAAACTTTAAAAAGCGATAACAGTCTTCAACACGCTAGAAAACAAAATGATGTTTGTACACATCAACCTAACAAATTTTATAAAATGATAGATATTCTTTAAGATTGGTATCTTGAAAGCATTGTGAAGAATACTTGGCGCAATTGCATTTGAAACAATAAGAAGAATTGGCTTTTATCCGCTACATAACATCGTCACAAATTTGGGATAAATGGTATACGGTAGAAAACGTTGCCAAGAACCACTTGAGAAAACCTAATTGAAATGAATGTCACGTAGAATCAGATGAAGATCAACAGAAAGCACAATAATACGAAATAATAATATTATTTGTCCGTTCCTTAATAAAAGAAAGGGAGATTTGTAGGGCAATGCAATTAACGTTTTAAAAATGCACATAAAAAGGGACGTACCAGCACGAAAAGGAATTAAAGGCAACAAACTGTAATAGCCCAATGTGCTCACGTAAAACGTCAAAAATCGATATTCACCAGTGGCCACGGTCAGAATACTAAATCAATAAATATAATTGTACAAAACTGATCAATTATGGGTAGACATTTTCGTGTTATAAAAAAATTCTATTAATATCCTACGTATGTAGCCTTCATAGACCACTTTTCAGCATTTGACTCGCTGAATTTGGATCGCTATGTTGCGTGATGAAACCCCTCTGAAACTTGTGAATCTCCTACGTGCTGTGTACAAGAACTCAACTGTTGCAATCCGCAATTGCAATAGGTCTACTACAAAGCCGTTCGAAATTTGCAGTAATATCTGTCAAGGATATGGCTGCTCCAATTTTGTTCAACTATGCAATTGCCAAGATCTCCATACAAATGGACAATCTTGACCGGGACTTTATCTTGGAAACAATGGCTAAGTCGATGGACTGACACGCCTCCGAAAATCGTGAACAATGGAAAGAGATTGTTCGAGATGCTATGCGAATTTGAAATCAATGCAGATGCGGCTTTGCCACTAACTTTCGTTGTTGTTGTTGCAATTTTTTAATCCATTTATTAAGGTTAGTGACGTAAACACCTCTTTATTATTTCTATACTTGTACATCATATTGAACAATCGACTCCCATAGCTACACAAGAATAACACGTATGACGAAGTTTCTTAGTTGATAGACAGCGCCACTGCTCGCAAAGATTAACGTGACATCCTTATTTTTTGTCAAGGTTATCTCCCTAAGCCCAAGGGCTACGTATGGTATACATATACATTGAGATAGCTTTTAAGTACCCTAGGTATATGCTTGCACCCATCTGCAGTAGCAGAATCTCAGTTATACCACTGCGCATCCGGTTTCAGTTGTTATTAGTCTAGATGCCCATGGGCACTTCATAGAGTAGAAGCAATCAGGAATATCACCATTATTGAAAATTGAAACTTTATAAGCACTACTCAAATCCTCAGAATCATAGCACCCTCGAGTAAACATTTAGCGAATTCAAACAAAAGCCCACATTTAGTTCTAGCGATGGATCTCGTTGTTTAAACCCGTAGAATAATAACAAAGTTTATTGGCTACTAGACGGCGACACTTTTCGCAAAGATTGACTAGGCTGCCTGAATTTTTGTCAAAATTATCTCTCTATTCAAGATCTACACATGGTATACATATACCTTAGGATACCTTTTAAGTACCAAACTTTGTAAAAAGATTTCCAGTTGAACAAACAGTTAAAAAAAGAATTTATACTTTAGGGGTAAAAGTATCATCAATACTGCTTTTTCGTGCACATGCCAGCCAAACAAAAAGCACGACCATGAAGAGGTAATAATTGGCAAAACAACGTTGACAAACGCATTACTGGGCGAGCTGTACCGACGTTTAATCACGTTAATCAAATGGGGCTATCAAAAAAATTAACAGATATAAAATCGATAAATATAATTATGCTATCATTGTCTATTCTTATATTTGTCATGTGATTGATTAGTTTTGAATAAGCCAATCAGATTTCAAAATCAGCTAGATATCTTTTTTGATTACATAATTCGAATACAGTAGTTTCAATTGCTGACCAATCGCTTTAATGTGCAAGATCAGACGCTACGTTGTACACATTCAATGTTCTTTAAATTAGTAAGTCCTATTCATATGTAGTAGGATACTAATAAACTTAATGATTTATGTAATATGTGGGAGGATGAACAGTCAGGAATATCACCAACGTATATAACCATTACTCAAATCCTCATGATCACAATAAAGTTCGACCTTGGCGAATGGAGCAGCCGTTTAGCTTAAGGTAACTCTAATAAAAATTAACCCATTACTTCAATATTTGTTAACAATGGCACTGTCACAAGGATGCCGTCTATCAGCCAATAAACTGCACTATTTTCGTACGTTTTGTTGTACATAAAAGCATGGAAGGCAATTAATTATACAATGTATAGAAATATTAAAAACATCACCAACCGCTTGACGCTGTCATCTACATTGGTTATAAAAAAACGACAATACAAACAAATTAGACGCTTATTGACAATATTCACAACGCAATGTTTGAAAATGCACTTACCAACATAAACATTACGCTTAAAATAAGCGTATGATACGGTTTCACAATTGGCAATATACAATGTTCCACATTTCCCGTTAGACCTCCAGTCATCGAAGCAACATGCTGCTTTTCGGGCCAAATATAAAGCCATCGAACGTCTATATTAATACCAAGAATTACCAAGAATTATTCATTGGTGCCGGTTGGGGAAAATAGAAAGTTTAAGCGCAAAGTGAATAACCTGATCTTCAATTCACTTCCATTGTGGTTGATGACGCGTAGTCATCTCTTCATTATTTTGAATATTTATATTGGGATGCTAATGATCCTGAGGATTTGAGTAATGCTTATAAAGTCTCAATTTCCAATGATGGTGATATTCCTGACTGTTAGTCCTCCACGTGGTGCATCCTGGACTAGGTGCCCCTAGGCATCTAGACTAATAACAGCAGGGTCCGAGTGCACAGCGGTATAACTGGGCTTCCGCTACGGCGGGTGGGTGCGAACATACACCCAGGATAGTTAAAAGGTATCTAAAGGTATACTTATACCATATGTAGCCCTCGGGCTAAGGGAGATAACCCTGACAAAAAATCAGGCGGCCTCGTCAATCTTTGCGAACAGCGGCGACGTCACAAGGATGCCGTCTACCAGCCAAGAAACTTTGTTATTCTTCGACGTTTGTCTACGCTTGTCAAGCCATCGAAATCGATCGTTCTACATGTATAAATATGGGAAATAATGAAGAAGTGACCACGTCACCAACCAAAATGAATGAATGAATATTTATACGGCATATAAACGCTCGATTTCAATAGCTTCATAACAAACGTAGAAGAATAACAGAGTTTTTAACTGGTAGACGGCATCCTTGTGACGTCACCACTGTTCGCAAAGAATGACTGGGCCATCTGATTTTTTGTCAAAGTTATATTCCTTGGCCGAACGGCTGTATATAGTATACCTTAAGATACCTTTTAAGCATCCTGGGTGTATGCTCGCACCCACCCATTGTGCACTCGGTTCCTGCTGTTACTAGTCTAGATACCTAGAAACACTTAGATCAGGATGCATCACGTGGAGGACGAACAGTTAGGAATATCATTATCATTGGAAATTGTGACTTTATAAGTATTACTCAAATCCTCAATATATATATATATATATATATATATATATATATATATATATATATATATATACATATATATATATATATATTAAAGAAACAAGATGATGCCATTTGATTAAATTATGCAAAAATAAAACCAGTACAATCCCGATTATATAAATAACTGTAAAGGCTAACTGAAAGCTCAATTTTTGACATGTATAATCTTCAATGCCAAAAATTTAAACTACAATCACATGGAACAATCTTGCTGCTCCATGCTCTTCAAAATAAAAGGATCCAAAATAATAGATAATAATTTATAAGACAGAGATTAACGTTGAGTTCAAATCTGTTAACAATCTCAAAGGAATAAAGTTCAGATAATAATGAGATTGCAAGTTGGTTTTCGAGGTCCAGGGACTATATTGTCCTGGATTAGCAGTATGATACGGTAAATACCTAGTATCTCCTGAATAAAAATTGTCTATTTATTTCACATGTAAAACAATTACTTAAAGTACGAATCTATTATCATATATATGCATTCTATTCGTGTCACAACTTTACAAAATTATATACACTCAATTGAGACTCACGATCAATTTATAAAAACTGTTTTTTAAGATACTAAATTAGCATTCAAACTCTAAAGTGAAAATCGCAAAATTCACTCAGTGTCAAATGTAAAAATTATTTTACACAATTGATAATGTAACATGTGAAAAAAACAATACAAAACAATTCCTTCTTCATCAAGCCTTAAAAATCATAACTCATAATTGTTTATTCAGAATTTATAAGCATCAGTTACTTACATGGCTACCAAAAATCAAAAATCATATACAATGCTTGACAACATTCTCAATTTCTTATCTAACTAATACGACCGAGTTTGTGTTCCCATTCTTGTAACATATCCAAATTAAACTATAGTTACAATTCATGTTTGTAACCTGTTTAAAAAAGTATCAAATGGAAAAATATATTTTAGTCCCAGTCAATTGATTTCTAAAAAAATAATTATTTTTATGGGATGCTAATAATCTTGAGGATTTGAGTAATGCTTATAGTCTCAATTTCCAATGATGCAAGCATACATCCAGGGTACTTAAAAGGTATCTTATGTACCCTTGGGCTAAGGGAGATAACCCTGACAAAAAATCAGGTGGTCTCGTCAATCTTTGTGAACAGTGGCGACGTCACACGAATGCCGTTTACCAGTCAACAAACTTCATTATTCTTCTATGTTTGTTACATTTATCAAGCCATCAAAGTTGATTGTTTCATATGCTGTATAAATATGGAAAATAATGAAGAAGTGACTACATCACCAACCAAATGAATGAATTATTTTTATGGCTTACATAGGTTACATTTTTCAATAAGTGTACACTTAGCAAAACCAAATAGAGCTTCTATTTAATACACAATATAAGACTTATACCTATGGCCACTCAAAAATAAATCTAATACTCCACCCTGGCACATGTATATACTGATTAACCAGTACGAACGACAACTACACTAAATAATTCTGTCAACATAAAATTTAACTGAATTATTTAGAATTCTTTTCGTTTTTTATAAAAATAAAAGTATACTAATGTTTAGAAAAATAAACTCTATTGTTAACGTATTGTTTGAGTATATTTATATTAAACACCCACTTCCAAAAAATATGTTAAATGAACATTTTTTAGTGATCAAACAAATAAAATGTTTTAAATTTTGTCAGTCTTAAAAAAGCGACAAAACTATATCTAAAAAATTTAATGTGAAATTTAAGCTAGTATAACTTTACTCATATTTTACATGTTTGCAAGTTTTAGCTTTAGTAATAAGTAGATTTTAAATACTTATAAACCTATTTATACAATACTAAACGTTTCAAACATAAAAAGTTGAAAACTCCTATTCAAATACAAAGTGGGTCTAATGTGGGTCCCTAGTGGATTAAAAATCCAAAAGTATACTTGCATTTTGCACAAATAAATCGTAATAAGTTACTTACTCATAAATACCAACATTTTGTCAATCAAGTTGTACAAAGCCCAGAAATTTGGAGCCCAGTAAGAATGACACAAACCACGATTGAATGGAAACAGACGATTTTTAATCTGTATTAACTGATTCTATACAAATTTATAAATTTTTAAAAGATGTACTGTGTAGGCAAATGGTCCGAACGAAATAAAAAAAATTAATAATACAACAGAAGCCACCTTTGTCAAACGTTTGACCAGAGTAACAAAACTTCCATCCCGCGCTGAAACAATTTTTTATATTCATTACGAAATGTAAAAAACACTTACACATGCAATAATTAAAAAATATGTAAACAAAATAAACTGGAGCGATGTACAGAAACAAGTGTTTCAAGTTGAGAAGCGTCGTAAAACATAAAGCAGCCATCAAATACTTTTCCTGAAAAATATATTAACCCACAATATATACCTCAATTAATAAAGAGATAGACAACACCAAAAAACCGAATAAAAATCCATTATACTGAAAATGAATATCTGAAACATTTAAAAATTAGTCAATTAAGGTAATATATAATTCATTTTTTCAACAAAGAAACAGTTTTTTGTATTTCTTTAAAACAGATACTTAAAAACATAAAAGATAAAACATACATTTTAAATAATCATACATTTTGATTATTCTAAATTATAAAAAATGTAATGTATGGCACTATATAAATGTATAATTTTATACTAACAAAAGACCTATACTTAAAAACAGTTTAAAAAGTATTTTTCATATGTATTTTGTTAACTGGTGAATTCAACAAGCGTGACCACGTTCAATGTTATATAAAGAAAACATAAAGTTACTACTGTGGATTACATAATTTATTCAAAAATATCAACGACAAAATTTAAAAGGATACGGTCAACAATGAATAAACCAAAATTAAAATTAATAATAAACCACAAAAGTATGTGGCATTTTTTCGAATACTTCTTATCAAAATGTTTTAAAGTTTTCATAAGCCTAAAAACATTAACCAATATTTACAAACCTCATAATTGCAAATAAAAGTAAGAATTCTGACATAATAACACTAACTCGGTGAAAAACAATAACAGTGTTTGAAACATAAGGAGTCTCTGTAAGTGTGCATATTTTGGGATCCAGTCTTTTGGCCACTATAGAAAGTAGCCACTCGAACCAAGCAAAAAATGGCGGATAATCTAATGTCCATTTTGAAGTGCTCTAAAAATATTTTTTTAATCACAGTTACCTCAAAATACCACTTCGATAATGGAAGCGAACATGTTATTGCTATCCAATTGCGATGAACCTCGAAATCAGTAGAATGACTGAAAAATATTTCATAAAAATGCTACATACTAAGAAAATAAATATAAACATTTAAAAGCTATAGCACCGACAATAACTCCTAGAAAATCTATCATCCTACATGTGCTATGTCAACAAATTTTGTATTGCCTCGATCAATAGCCTTCAATTGTAAATTTAAATAATTAAACTTTTAAAAAAACACTATTTTGCATTAAATTAAACTTATCAAATTACAAAAAAATGTTATTTTTTAAACATTTATATACTGTTTTAAATACAGTTTTAGATTATTTTATCTATTAATAAAAATAATAGTTAACTGTATACCGTAAAAAAATTTACACTATAATTTATTAATTAAATTATTTAAATACTTTTGTAACTTAGTTGTTTTAATTTAAAAATACAACTTTATTATATGTCCGTCGTAATCCATGTTGTTTACGTGTAGAAGAAATAACTAAAATATTCAAAAAGAAATATATTTTACTTACATTATTATTTTAACTCCAGAATACGAATAACTGACGTGCATTATATATAAACCTTACAAAAATTTTATTATTAAAACATGTGGCCTCTTTCTACTAAACTGTTTACATGTTGATACAAAATCACCTCACCTTATTGTTTTTAATGCATTATGCATCAAAAGTTTATATAAGATGACTGTTAAACTGAATTAACAATGTTGTACTTGTAAATTATATGCACTAATCGTTTCTTTTTAATAATTCTTTAACAAGTATGCAGATGATGTATGATGATCAAAGCCAATACTCGTTAATATGCAGGTTACAAGTTGGTTTACGAGTTGACAAGAAAAAAATCACTTTGATCCTGTTATTGTTTAAATGAAATATTTTTAAATATTATAAATTTTTATTTTAATTACAATTTTTATATTGTACATTTAAACACTTTGACTTTGTTTGAACCTTGTTATGGAGCGCCTTTTTTGTATTAGAATGTATCACGTTTGTTGTTGAGGTGACTGTGGTTCTGTAAGTATATTGTGTCCTGTTTTCCTGTTGGTAAACAGTATTGGTATGTAATTTGAATTCTTTTTTAATAAAAAATTACAGAATGATAATTTAGATTACGCAAGACCTTTTTTTGAAAGTAGCTTAGGTGTTCTTAATTATCTGTATCAAGTTAAATCAAAGGAAATCAGGACCGAGATCTCAGTGAGATCTTACAGATCCTCTGTTTAAATGTATCGGCATTATCATGTTAAGAGAAAACAAACTAATTAAAGATATAAAATAAATAAAACACTAATATACCTGGAGGGTATAATTCATTACTTTATCTTTATTTATTTGCCTACATAAATTGTTATAATGGAAATAGTAATAATATCAGCATAGAAAGAAATTCTTCCCGTTATCCTGATATTATTTCTATTGATTATAAAATAGTTGGTCTTGAATAACCTTGAAAATGATTATTTTAGACGTATGACAGGAAGAAGCTGCAAACTAAAACCAGTTTATTCTGTTACGTTAAAAAAATCATAAAATTAATTTTATTACAAAAACTTTATTCAAAAGGAAAATTGAGTTATATTAGTCAATAAGGTCTGATTAAATGGTTATAGTTAAAAAATGTTAAAAACTGGATATTTAGATTTTTCTTAATAATTTTTTTATAAATAGAACTTGATTCAGTACAGAACTGCGGAGTGACATCATGTTTTGAATTTTTATACAAACAGACGAAACCTTTGTATTCTGTTTTATTTTTATAACTACATTCATTCTATTGCCCAAAATTGGAATATACGAATTTTGCCGACAATACATTTTACTCTTTGAATAAATGATGTAAGACACTTTATATACTTACATTGTACTTCTCTCATTTTTAAACCTATTGTAATTTTATTACTTTAAGTTAAAAACGTTTTTATAAAATAAACACACATTATATTTTTCCTACTATTTATGTTCAATATCATAAAGACTACTGAAAAACTGCTTTCATTTTAATTAATTTTTTTTTAAACCAAATCCTTATGCTATTATATAAGAAGATTAAGAAAAACTAAATGTTAACAATTATATTACTAAATTGTTCATTACATCATGCTTTTATCCTTTGATATTATATTGCTCACCTATAATTTTTCTTGGTTTATTAAAACAGGATAACGTTGTTTTAAAAAGATGCATATCATTGGTATCAAAATCTGCAGGAATCAAATATTCTATCTTATTGAATGATATTGTTGATAAACATTTTAAATCCTGTATACAATTAGCATTAAGGATTAAAAATAATAACAATCACCCGCTAAATGCAGCTTTTAACAATTCTAAAGTTTCTGGAAAAACAAGAACTTATCTGCACATGAAAGCCAGAACTAATCAATACAAAAATTCATAACTGCCCTACTTATCCAGAATCAAACAAAATTGAACTACTAAGAAACCTATCAAAGTAGGAATTGTTCCACCTACGCATTTATTTGAACTAATTTGGACATCTCACAGCATAATGTAACAAGTGTGCCTTATAATGACTCATCTATAGCAATTTTGAATATTTTTTTAAAAATTACATGCATACTATATAGACTATATTTATATTCATTAAAATAACATTCTATTTCATTTTGATCCCATTATTTGTACTACTACTTTTTTTATATTGATGGTAAAAATGTATTTTACACTGAATGTATCTCTAGTGAGATATTAAGGCTTAATAATAATAATTATTATTATTATTATTATCCTTGGCATTTTTTAAAATCTAAACTACTTTCCAGTACTTATCTATCTGAACGCGCTAATATTCAAAATTATCCAAATGTCCAATTTTAAAAATTATTAAAATACATTTAATAAAAATAATAAATATCTGAAATATATTTTGTCATTTAACTATAAATGATAACGATTTAATAACATGCATTGCTCAATAAAATCTTTAAAATTAACATTATTCACAAAAAGGAGCTAAGCATGAAATCCTTTCAATAAAAAAATGAATCGGATGCACTAATTTGGAGTTAGTTATCAATTGGGATATGTTCTCTCCGCACGTAACTACGAATAAAAGGTAAATAGCCCCGACTGATTTGATCATAAAGTCCCAAATAACGTCTACATTGTTGCCAATTACTAAACAAATTCGATTCTCCAGCAATAGCTAAACTAGAACCATTTACAGACATGACAGACGAAGTAACCTAAAAAAATATAAAAACAGTTTGACAAAAAATTCAACTTTTGTTTTTCACAAATCAATAAAAAAGTACAATATTAATTCGATTACTAATTGTGCTATTATATATATATATATATATATATATATATATATATATATATATATATATATATATATATATATATATATTATTAACCAAGAATAATATTATTTCACACTCACTTCAAACGGATAAACGCTGCCAGACAATACCATATACAATAATGATCGGAAAGGACTCATGTAGGTGTTTTGTCGCATCTCGGTACCGAACAAAATATGACGAACCAAACGACACACGCAAAATAAAGATGAAACAAAAACGAGTTCGCCGATCAAACGTGGAACTAAACCCTGCATAATTAAAAATGAGTACCAATAAAAATAACAAATATACATGTTATTTCACTTGAAACACCAATGCAATATCCAAATTTCCCAACATATTTACGCCTTTATAAATAAACGATGTATCTAGTGGAAACTATATAGATAAATCCTAATTGACATAAGCTTGTACCAGTGTTATAAAAAACACCATTACTTTTCAACTGTGTAATACATTTAATCTATAAAAGCTACTAATAAATTCAGTAATATCAACATGAGAGGTAGTAGTAAACTTAAATCAGAAATTTTATTGCAAATTTACTAAAGGGCTGCAAACAATCTTGAACAAAATGAATATTATTTCAATAAAATACAGACTGGAATACGACAAGCACAAAACAGTGACAATATTTTCCAATGAGATTGTTAAACATAACTTTTAAGTCCACTTTGACAAAGCGGTTTCAACTCTTGACTGTCTATTATCATCAGTCTAAAATAACACCGATTTCAATTTTTTCAAACAAACCATTTATTTATATAAATCGGAAACAAGTAATACTACACAAAACAAGTATATCACAACCTACAAATAACAACAAATCTTTAATTATAACAATGTTTTCGTATTTGAAAAAGATTACCCAAGCTTTACTGTAACTCTACTTTCAACAACCAGTCATTATAAACTTGGAAAGGGTTGTAAACACATGAATCCCGTCTTGCACAAACAACAATTTCGTTAGTTTGAACGTCTTTCGTTGTTCAACAAACTATGGAAAACTATTAATTACACAAAATCTGATAAAAGCAAAAATTATCTGATTTTTTTTCAGGATAAACTTTTTATAATTTGTACAAAATTAGAATTGTCAGTTCAACCAAATAAATATACTTAGTTTTTAACCAACAGAAAGCACTGTATAGCTGTGGATAAAACCTCGATTTGAAACTTTAAAAAGCGTAGTTTAGGTTACGGGTTAGACTTGAAAGTTATGTACCACTGACAATTCCTAACCAGGATGAAACAGCTATAAAGTGTCTTTGTTAGCTCAAATCAAACGTATTTATTACTTAGTGAATTCTAATCTTACAAATATTATTTTAAAAATATAATGAAAAAAATCTAACATTTTGCATCTTGACAAACAGTGGACAAGCATATAGAAACAATTAATAATTAATACATTTTTTAACAATCACACTGAAATTTCATTTCAGAAAAACTATTGAAGATAAATTCTCAGCTTGACCGTTTAAGTACACGCAAACCATTAGGATAAAGTTAGAATTATATATGTGGATGTGTTTGCCAAAATAGTAAAGGTTACTAAAACGCTAAACTCGTATCTGAGTATGCATGAGTTCAAATCCCCTCGTCGACTCATGAAATATGGGTGCTCGTTGAACTTAGTTAGAATATACAAAAAATTGTTTCTCAGGAAGTGGTTGGTAACGTAATTACTTTTTATTATTTCTATATTTTTATAGAATATTAAACGACCAACTCCAATGGTTCTATAAGCATAACAAACGTAGAAAAATAATTAAATTTCTTGGCTGATAGACGGCATTCTTGTGACTGCGCCACTATCCACAAAAATTGTTACAAATATAATGTATTATACCTTTTAAAAATCTTAAGTCTATACTTGCACTTATCAGCCGAGGTAAAACCTAGCTATACCAGTATGCGCTCAGTTTTTTCTGTGTTAGTCTAAGTACTTAGGTATACCTAATGCAGTTGAAAATATCATCATCATTGGAAATTAAAACTTTATAAGCCTTACTCAAATCCTTGAAATCACTAGCACCTCAATGTTAGAAAATATTTTAGCAATAAAAGCCAAATAAATAAATTAAATTAAATTGCATACACAATAAAGCAATGTCCAAACACATTCCGCTTACTTTAAAAAACCCACCCAACCCGTTTTCATGATAAATCGTCGTCACAGCTGAGGGAAACCAGGCGTAATTAGATTCGGAGCCGACAAGAGCTCCTATCTGTCGAACTTTAATCACTGCCGGCCATTTCAATTTCAAAAACAAACAAACCGATAAAGTTATATATATATATATATATATATATATATATATATATATATATATATATAATATATATATATATATATATATATATATATATATATATATAAACTACTTTACTAAAGTTTAATTTATAAACACACCTCAGTGCGTGTCTAATAGTAATTATAATACAAATACTTTTTATTCGGTTATTGCATTTAACAAAATCAACTAGGAGCCCACATTCGGTGTCACCAATAAGACTTAATCTCATGCACATTCAACTACGAGTCTGGCGCCTTACTCACATTGGACAATGTAGCATCAATCAATCCCTGGTTAAAACTTTCGAATTAGGTATCTTGGATAGGCTAAAGTTGTGTAAAGTCAATCGTACCATAAGCATATAAATAAATAACAGCGGGGACCGAACTCACAGCGATATAAATGGGCTTTCGTTACGACAGGTGGATGCAAACATACACTCAAGGTACTTAAAAGGTATATGTATAACATATGTAGCCCTTACATTAAAGAAAATAACTCTAAAAAAAACGGGTGATATCGTCAATCTTTGCTAACAGTGGCGCCGTCACAATAATGAGTGTTATTCTTCTCTTACAAAATGATTCTCAAAAACTATTGGAGAAATGGGGGGAGGGAAAAGACAACCGACACCAACCTGTTGTTTCTCTAACAATATATGTATCTTCTTACAAAATCAAAACTGTCAAACTTGAGCTCTAACCTACCTCCCCCATCCTCCTCCTCTCTCAACTGGGTTTGGAACCAGGTCTATAGTCGACTGCTCCAAAACTTCATTCAATCATACCATAAAATGGATGACTAATCACCACTTCCCATGCCTTCAACGTCAACACCTCCATCATGCGACCACAAAAAGACGTCAAACTGCATTCCTCCAAAATTTGATCAATCTTGCGTCGATGTCCATCGTATGGCGTGTCTATTTGTGTCCAGACCAATGTGCGACATCGCAATGTAGCTCGAAATACGGCATGAATGAAATCGATCGATATGGAAGCAAACACGCCCGTTGTCAAAATCGTGAATACGCCTATCGACTGCATCAAATGACCAATGTAGGTAATTAGGTTGGGATAGACGTAGATTGGATTAGTCCAGCCCAAAAAAGCCATCGGTGAATGAAAGCGGGTTGGTTGCAAAGGCTCGTATCCTAGGCGAATTAGAGTACGAGCTACACTAAATGCATTGCCGAAAGGCTTCAACACAAACCCTAGCATATCCATGACAATATCTTCATTTTTGCCATTTGAATGCGACACCATGCAGTCATCTACGATTAATGAATTATCGTCCAATTCCCATTCATCTGATATATTTGCAAATATTAAAAACACATTGTTTAATTTAAAATTAGTATTAAATACTAATTCACCACCAACAACAAACGTTGGTGACAAAACCACCTCTTCATTAGTTCTAATGCTATACGTAGCATCCAGAATTCTTATACAAAAAGGATGTTTAACACAAGTTGAACTTAGAGAGAATAAATAAAGTTACTTGGCTAGAAGACCGCTTTCTAGCTACGACACCAGTGTTCACAGGAATTGATAAGGCCATCTTCTTCGAGGGAATTGGCAGTTAACGAATCCACAAGCCTAATCAGGTACATATAGTAAATAGATACATTAAAATACCTTTTAGGCATCTTGGGTGTATGCGAGAATCAAATCATTAAGCAGAAGTCCAGTGTAAGCCCAGTTATTCGCTGTGCATTCAGTCCCTGTTGTTATTAGTCTAGATGTCTATAGACACCTAGTTCAGGATGCACCACGTGGAGGAAGAACAGTCAGGAATATCACAATCGTTAAAATTTGACACTTTATAAACATTACTCAAATCCTCAAGATCATTAGCATCCCTATTTAAACTATTAATCAATAGTGGCTAACACCAATAAAATTCATGATACACATTAGTCATAAAATGTGTTATATGTGAGTGAAATACTAATATTCCTGAGTATTTGAGTAATCATGATAAAGTTTCAATTTCCAATAATTGTGATATTCCTGACTGTCACCTCCAAGTGGTGCATTCGGGATTAGGTGCCCATAGACACTAATAAGTGTAGAGACCGAGTGCACCGGACAACTGCTAAATAAATGGGTACTAGCATACACCCAAAATGCCTAAAAGATATTTCAATGTATCCATTTACCATATGTAGCTGTATATGCTTTTGGATCCATCCACCGACGTCAACTCCTAATTTCCCCGAAGAAGATCGCCTCATCAATTCCGGTGAACACTATCGTTAACGCAAAAAAGCGATCTTCTAGCCAACCTCTTCTCATATGAATTCGGGATAATATGCAAAATTAAAACTAACAAAAAGGGAACTGTGTCACCAATTTTCGTTTTCGTATATTTATTCCATATATATCTACTGGGCTAAGAGAGACAATCCTGACAAATAATTGAAAACCTTGATGTTTTAACTAATCCAATACTTGATAATTAGCGATACTTTGTCTTTATTTATTTTCCAACATAAATTGTTATAAAAAAACAATCAAATTAAAACCAGTGTTTATTCAGTTATGTTAAAACATTATCAATTCAACATTATGCAAACTACAGTATTTAAATGAACAAGTAAATAGACCTAACGAATAACAGAAATGTGATGTGTTTCTTCAAAGCAAAAAATCAATAATTATAGTGATTAGTAATACCTAATTAAATAATCATAGTTCAAACTTTAAAAAAAACTGGTTAGTTAAGTTGTTTTTATTAAATTTTCATCGACTTTGCTACAATGTAAACCCATCATAAACTTGCACATTTTTTAGCTATTAAGCTTCAAACCATTATGAAGAACTCCTATTAAAATAAAAATATCTAAAAATATTTAAAATTTAAAATAATATTGAAAGTATAATTAATATATTACATAACTTTATACGTTTAATGAGTAAATTATTTTAAATGACTACATAAACATATCAAATACATTTATTAAAAACTCTACAAAGTAATTCCGACGCTTAAAGTTATTTAAAGTTACTTACATTGTGATAAAGTATACATCATTCCACTACATTCATCGTACATAAATGAAGCATGTATCAACTGTTAACGTCAAGGTCAAATAAAATTTTTGTCGTTTTCTTATTGGTCAGAATTTTTATAAACCAATAAAATTAGCCAAAAGAAGGCGGTAATTCCAAGCGCTCAGATTATATGGATTTAGCTTTTGATTTAGCTAAAGAAGCGTTGGATCATTGTGAAGTTCCTGTGGGTTGTGTTTTTTTATACAAAGATTGTGTTGTTGCCCAAGGAAGAAATGAAGTAATTTTAATAATTTTTATTCAAGGTAAATGATGCAAGAGATGCAACGCTGCACGCTGAAATTTTAGCTATAAAGCGTTTGGAAAAATGGTGCACAAATAATGAAAAATTATTTGTGAGTGTTTTAAGTGAATGCGAGTTATATGTCACTATTGAACCATGTATTATGTGCACTGCTGCTTTGAGATTTAATTTACCTTCTCAACCAAAACGGTATGTATTTTGTTGGGTTTATTTTACTTTTTTTAATAATAGTATAATATATGGTGCTCAAAATGAACGTTTTGGAGGTTGTGGTTCTGTGCTTAATATACACAACATGAATGCTCAAGTTCCGCCTTTGGTTTGTACATCTGGCATCCAAACTGATAGAGCAATTAATATGTTGAAATTGTTCTATGCACATGAGAATGAAAATGCTCCTGAAGAATTACGAAAACGCAAATCTCCTTCAAGGCTTTTGTCTATTGCACCTATGTAAATATATTGACAACAAGCAATATGTTTTTTTACCTTAGACGATTTTGTATTGAACATAATTGTGTTCATATATCATTATTTTTTTATTTTATTGTTATCGATAATTTGAGTTAGTCCATGTTTTACTACAAACCTCTTTTTTAAAAACATGAAGCAACAAGGTTCTATGTGTGCCACCTGAATTTGTGATCAACAATTGTTTTTGATAGTTGATCCATTTATGCAAGCACTTGTTTCAACTGTGTGCGTATTCCATCTGTTCATGTAAGTTAAAATTTTGGCATTGAAAACTGGTCACTTTTTTGGTGTTGACATGACCCTGTTATTGTAATTGTGTGTTCACGTTTTTATCGTTTCTGTGAAGGTGCTAATGATTCTGAGTATCTGAGTAATGCTTATAAAGTTTGAAATTCCTGACTGTTCCTACTCCACATGGTGCCCCTTGGGACTAGGTGCCCATAGATATCTAGAGTAATAACAGCATTGACTGAGTGCACAATGGTATAACTAGGCTTTTATTGGACTCCCGTTTAATGAATGGGTGTCAGTATACACCCAAAATGTATCCATTTATTATGTGGCTGGTTAGGCTTGTGGATCCATCAACCTCCAATCGGCAGAAGAAGATCGTCTCGTCAAGGAAGCGGTCTTCTAGCCAAGAAACGTATTTTATTCTCCTCAAGTTCAATTCACGTCCGATAACCTCTTTGCATAGGAATTCGAGATATGCGAATTTAGAACTAATGAAGAGATGGTTCATAGAAGCATTGATACTAACCTTACACTTTAACCCACCTCCCTTTTTAACCAAACGTCGGACCGGTTATTGCGGGGTTTGAGTAGTCTATTGATTTTAAATAAAATTGAATTTTATTATAAATGTTTTAAATAATTTTTTGCTATACCCCTTGAGGTCTTACGCGTTTTTATAATGCTTATAGTTATACTGGAACAACAACTACAAAATTTAGTTACAGAGTCATCTTTTCATTAGTTCCAAGTTTACATAGCATCCGGAATTCCTATACGAGGTTATCAGATGTGAATTGAAGTTATATTGGAAGGAGCTCGTTATTTGATTCGAACGTGAGAGACAGGCTAATTGGTCACCGATCAATATATTGTAGGCTGATGTCTGCTAATTTTTTGAAATTAGAGATTTTAGTCTTGGGGTTTAAATGCAATAATTGGACAATGATTGAACCCTAAGTTAACATGATTATTTTTGTATCTATTTATATTGTGTTTTTTTGGTTTTATGCAATTCCAATCCGGTTAAGATATAATCAGAATATCCTGTTTAACAAACCAATGAATTTGTTTTTTTACTTTTAGTTAGATGGGGTAATGGCAAAAATATTTTACGTTGAATGTATCTCTAGTGAGATATTAAAGCTTAGTAATAATAATAATAATACAAAGTTCGTGAAGCATCCTGAACGGTTTTATTTCAATGAAAATTTTGTATGCTTACGTATGTGATCTATGTATTTCTACTGGCAGCATTCTTGGAGCACCTGACCTGGGATATGTAGCTTTTAACTGTAGGAACTATGAAAGCAACAAGCTTTTGATTTCCTCGAAGATAAGCAACAGATTTGTATTTAGAATTACTTGATTCATTAAAAACCGTTACCTACAGATTTATCTGCCTATGGTTTGAGTAACGAAGTTTCAATTGCCAATAGTGGTGACAATCCTGTTTTTATACCTTCACGGTATTCACAACTCAATATATATATACATTCACTACAGCGGGTAGATGCAAGCATACACCCAGTGTATTTAGAAGGTATCTTAAGGTATATGTATACCATATGAGCTAAGGGAGATAACTGTGACAAAAATACAGGCGGCCTTGTCAATTTTTGCGAACAGTGGCGCCATTACAAAGATGCCATCTACCAACCAAGAAGCTTTGTTATTTTTCTACTTTTGTTGCACTTATTGAGCCATCGAAACCGATCGTTTAATATACTGGACAAATATAGAAACAATGAACAAGTGACTGTCACTAACCACTGATGACATGTGGCTGTAATTGTGTGTGTAACCATTTCCGTTCTCTATAGAAAAACCGTAATATGGTTTCAAAATTCTTAACTATATTAGATCACATGGCTCGTGTTGTCAATTTGTCAAAACTTCCGTTAAATGTCTAAACCAGTGTAGTCGCCTGTCTATAATAACTTTCGATAGTGTTGAGTAAAAGTTTTAATAATGTTTTCCAGGTTTGGGATGCTAATGATCCTGAGGATTTGAGTAATACTTATAAAATCTCAATTTCCAATGATGATACTACTCCTGGCTGTTGCTCCTCCACGTGGTACATCCTGGACTAGGTACTAAGAATCATCTTGACATAGCAGCAGGGACTGAGTCCACAGCGATATAACTGGGTTCCCACTTTAGCGGATGGGTGCAAGTATACACCCATAATAATTAAAAAGCATCTTAAGGTATACGTATACCATGTTTAGCCTTTGGGCTAAGGGAGATAACCCTGACAAAAAATCTGGCGGCTTCGTCATTCTTTACGAACAGTGCCGCCATCAAAAGAATGCCTTCTACCATCCAAGAAACTTACTCTTCATCGTTTGTTACGCTTTTCAAACCATCGAAGTCGATCGTTTTGTATGCCGTATAAATATGGAAAATAATCGAGAGTGGATCACGTCACTAACCAAACTGAAACTGTTTTCTAGTTTTATTATTATTTGTCAGTGCATTTCACGTGCTACAATGTCCGTCCAAATTTTCCGTTGGCCGCCTGGCCTTTTTTTCCATCCGGGTAATGGATGGGCTTCCATAGCTATTTTGGCTGGATGAGTGGGTGAACTATGCAAAACATGGCCAATCAATTTTAATCGCCTTTCATTTATTGTGCTAGAGATGCATGGCCAATAAATGTTAAGTGATTTACAAATATCTGGGAATGGATTAAATATTTTATTAGTTATTAAACGGTTGCGTTCAATAGAGGACAGAGAGCGAAACCATATGAATGTTAAACAACTTTGCTCAAAATGAACAAGCTTTTGTGTATCCACTTGGGTGAGAGTCCAAGTTTTGCATGCACAAAGTAGAATGGAACGTATTAAGCTCTTAAATATTCTAATCTTGGTTTTAATAGAAATATTACTTTTGTTCCATAAAGGTTTACTTAAACGCCCAAAGGCTGCAACAGAGAGGCGAATGCGACGCCAGATCTTTTATTATCTATGACCGGGCCTAGGTACGTAAATTCATCAACCAATGGGAGTGGGTTATCATTGACAGTGATTGGATTTTTACTGTACAAATATAGAAATAATGAGGTGACTACATGAGCAATCACAATACGTAGGTTGGTGGGATGTGGTTACCTTGTCATTATTTCTGTATTGACAGAGAATTTCGAACGTACTGTATTTAGTATGCGAATAAAACGGTGCCACTATTCATAAAGAGGACGCCCGATTGTTTTATCATGGTTGTCTCCCTTAGCCTAACGGCTACATAAGGTGTACATATACATCTGCATTTATATGTGATACTTTTAATATGATTTTCTCTAAGTGCATATAGAATCAAACGCAAAGTACTTTGAATCAGTTTTTAGTATTTTCAATTCATTATATTCATTTTTACAAAAAAACGATAGATAATTCAAATTTAATACTCTCTCAAGCCTTTGTAGTATTTTCTTTAAGAATTGTACAGGTACCTTAAGATACCTTCAAATTACTCGAAGGGGAATACGTCCAGAATACGTCACATAAAAGTATGGAAATGTATTGAAAATTGAGACTTTATAAGCATTGGTCAAATCTTCAAAATGATTAACATTTCATCAAATATTCATTCATTTATTGTGGTTTGTTACATTGTCGCCTGTTCATTAATTCCATTTGTATGGTATATTAAACGAACGATTTTAATGACTTGTTATGCGGCTGGTAGATGGCATCCTTGTGACGGCGCCACTAATCGCAAAGATTGACGAGGCCACCTGATTTTTTGTTAGGGTTACCTCCCTTAGTCGAAAAACTACATATGGTATACATATACCTTTTAAATACCCTGGGTGTATTGTTGCACCCATCCGCTGTAGCGGAAGTCGTTATACCACTCTGTTGTTATTAGTCTAGATGCTTATAGACACCTACTTCATGTAGATTTCAGATTTGTGTAAACTTGGCTTCTACGTACATTAATGGTGCCTCCCGATCTTCTGTCAATATTTAACTCATGTAGCCAACTGACATTATTATACCTTTATATACACTTATTCACCAAACAAACAGCCCGTTGCACAGTAAATGTGACTTCTTTAAAGTTTTACTAGTTGGCTAAAAATGGATTTTTCTGAAAGTGGACTTTTAGCCAAACCCTAGATACAAGGGTTTACATTTGATGCCGGTGGTGGACACATACATATACATAAGTTGGTGGCAGAGCTACCTTTTCATTAATTCCAAGTTTGAATAGCTTCTCGAATAACTATACAAAAAGAATGTCGGATGCAAATTGACCTTGGGGGGTAAATGAATTTTCTTGGCTAGAAAATTGCTTCCTTGCGACGACGCCAGTTTACAGGAATTGACGAAACGATCTTTTATAGGATTGACGCCGGTTGACAGATCCACAAGTCTAGCAGACTACAGATGGTAAATAGTTACCTTGAGATACCTTTTAAGCATCATGGGTATATGTTAGCACCCATTTACTGAACGGGAATCCAATGAAAGCCATGTGCCGCTGTGCAATCGATCTCTGCTGTTATTAGTCTGGATGCCTGTTGGCACCTACTGCAAGATTCACCATATGGAGGATGAACAGTCAAGAATATTACAATCATTGAAATTAAATCTTTATAAGCATTACTCAAATCCTCGTGGATCATTAGCATCACAAAGGAACTCGAACTCATGGCCGCCCAGTTCCTCCAGACACTACAGTACAATCCCTCTTTTGCTCTAATCAACAACCCGACTATCTTGTCAAGAAAATACGCAAACTTTAAGCAAACTAACATAAATAATTGTATTCAAAATGTTGTGTTGAACTTATGCAACCATACACACAGAGAGAGAAAGTGAAAGAAAGAGAAATATATAATAAAAAAGCAAACAAAATCATATACATTATCCATTCTCCAAAATAAAAATTGCAATTTAATAAAATGAAAAAAAAGTTGATTAATTTGACCGTGTGTGGATATAAAAGTGCAATCAAATTATAGGAGAAAAACGTTTTTTGTTGAAAAAGCACTTATTAGAACAAACTACATAATGAATGTTAATATTTTTCATGTTATATCAGGATAGGATATGGAAAAAGTGCACAATTGATAAACAAATACACACACACAAGTTAGAATAGATGGAATATGAATAAAATTATTATTAGTAGTCGTGGTAGTACAAGTCACTGGTTTGAGTCGTGGATTAGAGAGAAAAAACGGGGATTGAAATTGGGCTGGGCAGGACAATCGACATTGAAAGACGGCGTTTGTTCGAACTTTGTTAGAACGGCTGGTTTCCAAATGGCATGGGCATTTGCGGTGGTCGAATTGGGTTCATGCATTGGTTCAAATAGGCTGCAAAAGTAATGACAATAATATTAGGGACTTGTTACAACAAAAAATTGGCCAATGTTCACAATATTTTTACATAATTCCTAATAATGGGATGCTAATGATACTGAGGATTGGAGTAAAGTTTATAAAGTCTCAAATTTCAATGATGGTGATATTCTTGGCTGTTCCTCCTCCATTTTTGACTGGGTGCCCATAGGCATCTAGACTAATAACAACAGGGACTGAGTGCACGGCGGTATGACTGGGCTTTCATTAGACTCACGCTCAGTGAATGAGTGCTACATACACCCATGATAATTAAAAGGTATCCATTTACTATATTTTAACCGATTGGGCCTATAAATTAATAAATCCCCAATTTTCCAGAGGGTTGCCTTGTCAATTCCTGTAAACACTGGCAAGGGAATTGGTCTTCTATCCGGACAGCTCATTGCCAGTCTGTTTTTAATATGGCTGGTTCACTTATTGATCTAAGTTCAGTGTTGTCTAGGTAGGTGTTTATATAATTTGTCGAAACCGCTAATAGTGAATGGTTATCCACCAAGTAGGAAGCACGGTGCATTCTGCGCCTGCTCGTCTTTACAATGTGTAACTACAGAGGCAACAGTGTCACTATCGCGAAAACGAAAAAAACTATATAATGCCTGTTTGGTATACAAAAATTAAATAACAACAACATACCAGCAGAAAGCTTCAACGAATCCAGTTGGGAATTTGAATTTACGTGACCAGCCAAATTGTGTGTATTTGGTCCAGTCACATTTTGCAAAATCTGATTGGCTGTCCACTGATCAAGCATTGGATTGGTCAAATGTGACTTTGCAATTTGACTAGTAGCAATCGGATTGGCCAATCGTGGATTTTGATTCATCAATGAATCGGCCATGTTGGGTGATGAATTCGTGTTCATCATCATCATCATCGAAGAGGCAGCAGCGGCTTGGAGCATGTACGATCGCATAGGTTCAGGTAATGACTGCAATTGCAATCCATTCGATGTCATTAGATTTTGAACTGCAGCTGTAAGGAATTCGGGAATTGCGTAATTATTTGCATGACTTTCCAATGATGGCGGAAATGGGGGAATATCACAATGATTGTTGGAATTCGTTTCGGGTAGATGCGTTTTGCACGACGATGGATTGGGTGGCGGTGAAAATGATGTGGGAGGTTTGGGAGGTCCGTTTCTCGACACATCGGGATGTTGTGTTGGTGACTTGAGTAGAGAATTCATCATCATCATTGTCATCATCATGGAAGACCAAGAATTTGGATCTCCGCTCTCCTTGGAGTCGGCTGGCTGGGACGAACCTGCTTTGGCAATTGGATAGTGCGGTTGGGGCTGCTGGAATCGAAATTTGGATGCAGTTGACACACCAAATGGTCGTTTGGGTGTCGTACAATGCGTATTTCGCATGTTGGGACTTGCAAGATGATTGTCGACAGTTCCATGGGGAATTGAAACAGTTTGGGCAGTAACCATTCGTGTAGATTGGGGTTCTAGTCCGTGGCAGGATCGTTTGGATCGATTGGAATAATCCAAAGTACCGTTGGATGTTATTTGCAATTCCTGAAGGGTTTTCAAACCCAACGGATGTTTGACATCGGTTGGAGGAAGTTGCTGCAATGGATTGGAAGTTGTCTGATAACTTGCTATGGAACTAGGCTGATGAGATAACGCAACAGACACTTGGCTACAAATTGTATCTTGGGTTGACGATGGATAAACCGAGCAGGTCGATACAATGTTTGGAGGAGCATCCAGATTGGATTGATGTTGTTGCTGTTGTTGTTGTAGTTGTTGTTGCTCTTTTTCATCAACCTGCGCTTTTTGACTTTCACCCTTTTTCGTTATTTGGTTGTGTGGCGTATGATTCAAGTGAAATCTCAAGGCCAACATATGAGAAAAGCGCTTTTGACATCCATTCAAAGGACATACAATGGGAAATTGGTTGTTCAACTCGTCTGTTGTACTTTCCCCATCATTGTTGGGCAATTCGCCATCATCGTCGAGATTTCTCAAATCATCGTCATCCTCGACAACGATGTCGTCTTCATCGTCCGATTCTTTCAACCGACCCGATGTAATTGCCGGAATGTCGGAAGCGCATTCGCTCGACGATGTACTGCCACTTGCTCCGCGATGGAGTTTTCGATGAAGTTTACTTGTTGCTCGTACGGCGTTGCATTTGATGCCAGTCGGAACGAGTTGATCGCCAGCTGCATCGGCATCGTCTTCCAGTCGTTTGGCACTTCGACTGCTCGACTGTTCAATGCCCATTGGAGTTGCCGGTGTACGACCACGAAGTCGATGATTTTTGAGAGTTGATGATGTCTTCCAATTGGAGTCAGTTTGGACAGTGCCGGATTTGTAATTGGACGTTGCCAAGTTCGAACGACGCTTTGTACGACTACTCGATCGGATGGAAGGTTTGAATGGAGGAATGTAGTCTCGGGGACTGACCAAAACGAAATGCAAATAATGAAAACAATTATGTCCATTCAAACAGTGTTTTACATTTACTATTTAACTTTGTAATTCTATGCACAACGACATTTTACAAAATTAATCATGGTGCACATCAATCATACTGGTGATTATAGCAGAACGACTTGGTCTCCAGATGGTCATAGGTCCATATATATATATATATATATATATATTCCAATATTGTTTATACTTCTTACTTCGTATCCCAGCACAGTACAAACTGGACTCAAACTCAGAGATCGAATTTTGGGAGGGTGGTACACATAAATATCCACTTTGACATAGTAAATGTATGTTCAAGATATCTGAAGCGTACCAAAATACCATTTGGGATGCTAATAATCTTGAGAATTTGAGTAATGCTTATAAAGTCTCAATTTCCCATAATAATAATAATAATAATACTCTTCATTGCCACCTCCACATGGAGCATTCTGGACGAAGTGCACCTAAACACCTAGGCTAGGAAAGCAAAAACCAAGTAGTATAACTGGGCTTCTAATTTGGCGAACCGGTGCAAGCATACACCTAAGGAATTCGATGGGTATTTTAAAGTACACGTGTACCATATGTGGCCGTCGGACTAATAGAAATAATCCTAGGCGGCATTGTTAATCACAAAGATGCTATCTATCAGCCAAGAAACTTTGTTATTTACCTATGTTTGTTAGGCTTGACACGATTCTTTAATGTTGTACAAATGTAGAAATAATGAAGAGGTGACCAAATCACCAACCACTACTGCATGTATTGGTAAAAGAGTAAAAAAATATGTACCAATTTTGTAATCAAAAACAATAAAGAACAATATTTTGAGATACCTTTATTAGTTTGTTAATATATTAATTATAATCAATCTTGTTCTAAAATGAAATAAACATGTCAAGAAGCACCCTTTTAATTAGGTTCTCACGAATAGCTAAAATTTGCTCATAACTAACAACCTTTCCTTTGTTATATTGTTTATTTATTTACTACTTTGAATGTTTTACGGAAAAGATCTTTCGTAGTGGACATTTTAGCCAAGCCCACATTTATCGCCGATGGTGCGATTTGAACCTATGCCCACCCAGGTCCAAGTAGGACGCCGTACCGCTTGGCCACCACGACAGATATATTTCATCTAACATAATATACTTTAAAAAGGAAAACGTAAACATGTTACCAACCAATCCGTATTGTTAAAAATTAATGAAATCCCACACTAAATGAGAAATTTGTTTGAAAAACAACTTACCGCGGTGGAGCAAAATCGTGTTGAGTAGCGTCTAACAGTGTCCCAATGTATGTTCGACCTCTCCATGTAGCATTAACCACCAAAACGCCTGCAAAATACAAATTGTTCATTTATTATTTTGAAAATAATTATTTTTTAACAAACTACTTACAAATACCATATAAAAGTAAATAAAAATTATTTTATAAAAAAATAATCGTATTAATTTACGTGAACTGAAGTTGCATTTATACTCAAAATAATAGTAACAAGAATTTTATGTTCTAGGTATACACACTTGATCTTTCTACACATATTAAACTCAAACGAAAAGAGAAAACCCACAAAATAGAGGTTATATTTAATTGCCATTGTCTGGATAATTGTAGATGATAAAAAAGGTTGATAAATCGCAGTCAAATTGGCTAAAAACCGTATTTGGAAAAATCCATGAATGCAGTGTGAGATAATAGGGGGGAATTTTGACAATAAGTGCATTTCTTTGTAACGGCTCTACTGTTCACACTGATCGATATGGCCGTCTGATTTGTTGTCAGGGCTGTCTTCCATTGTTACTACTTTAAATGTTTTACGGGAAACATCTTTCGGTAGTGGACATTTTAGCAAAGCCAGCATTTAATACCGGTGGTGGGAATCAAACCTACGTGTACCCACATTCGAGTCGAGCAATGTACTGCTAGACTACCCCGACTACATATTGTACCTGTATAACCCAAGAAACCTTTAAGGTATCCATATGCCGAAACAGAGCCCACTTATATTACTGTGTAGTCGGGTCCTTGCTGTATAAGTCTAGATGCTTAAGTGTCCTTAGGCCAAGATAAACTTTATTAAAATCATTAACAACCGGTGACCAACAAGTATTGTTATCATCGTATCATCACCTGTTGTTGTTTCAAGCCATACAATTCCGTTCAAACAAATCGCAGTTCCCGGTTCACACGGTCCCAACAAATCTTGTTCGGTCAATGTTGCTTTGGAACAATCGGGCACAGTGTTAACGCCCACGCATCGCTTCAACTCAACCCTGTCGGGATTCTTGATCGCGCTTGGCACAACGGTGCAACAATCAATTGGAGAATTGTGATCTGATTTCTTTTCATCATCAACATCATCGTCGCCGTCGTCGTCACCATCGTGATGAGCAACAGCCAGATCGGGGGCATTGCTCGACACAGCTAATTCCTTGTCAGCGACGGTTGTTGTTGTTATTGTGGAGTTGGAAAAGTCCGTGTATACAGTCAACGGTTGTGTACACGACGAAGATGCGTCAATGTTGACACTGTTTTCGGTAAACGAAAAATTCGAATTCAGACAGTTGGGTTGCGTGGAATCCAGACGTCCGGCAGGTAGCAATGGACTACTTTGGGCTGAATCAGAGTGCGAACTACGATCTTCAGGCTGCAATATATATATATATATATATATATATATATATATATATATGAATGTTTTACGGGAAACATCTTTCAGTAGTGGACATTTTAGCGAAGCCTAACGTGGGTCCGCAGCAGTAAATAAATATGAGTAGGCATGTTGATAAAGCGCTAAACTCGAACATGAGTAGGCATGAGTTTAATCTCCACGCTTTGATATGTTAAAACTGTCCACTTCCTGAAACATTTAAGCAATAAAAGTTATCTTTGTGACAGCGCCATTGTTCGTAAAGACTGACTCACGTTTACTACGTGACATGATTACAATTAGACTAGGAAAATTACTTGGTTAGTTACCCTACAATTAGCGCAAGAATGGTTTTGGAATGGACAAATTAAAAATAGCAAAATAAAGGCTGATAGACTACAAAAAACTTGGCTATAAACTATTAAAGGAAATTTAATTAAAATAAATGTTATGTGGGATTAAATAAAAACTTTAGCAGAATGTACAATTATATGAAACAATCTTGTTATCCTGTGCTCTTTGAAGTGGAAAAGTGTGTTTATGTATAACTGGAATATAAATAATCGTCTAACAATAGTTTTGAGTAACAAAAAATATTGTGTCTAACGATCGGTTCCAGTAGCTTGATAAGCGTAACAAACGTAAAAGATTGACGAGGCCACCTGACTTTTTGTCAAAGTTATCTCCCTTAGACCAAAAACTGCATATAGTATATATACATACCTTAAGATACCTTTTAACCACATTGGGTGTATGCTTGCATCCACCTGCCGTAGTGGTAGCCTAGTTATACCGCTGTGCACTGGATCCCTGCTGCTATTAGTCTAGATACCTATAAGAACCTAGTCCAGGATGCACCACATAGAGTTGTCAAGACTATCACCACCATTGGAAATTGAGACTTTAAAAGCATTAGTCAAATCTTCAGGATCATCAGCATCATTAACTAAAGACAATCTGAAAATAAAATCTGGCAAACGTCTTACTATTTTCCTGAGACATGAAATAATAAAACTAGTTGGTTGAGCAGAATGGCTAAATAATAAAGCTCTGTTTCTCAGTAAAAAGTTTTAAATTGACGTAAATGTAACCAACTAATGGATAAACATCCCTGACTGGTTATTATCGCCCAGAGTAGTCCAAATTGCCAAAAGTTTGCTAAGAAAGATAACCCTTAACAAACATTGTGATGCTTGTGAACAGTGACATAGTCACAAGAATTCTGTCTATCAGTCAAGAAACTTTGTTTAATATCCTGTACAAATGTATAAACAAAAAAGGATGTTTTCCGTTATAGAAATCAAAATAATAATAATAATAATAATAATGCACTTGTGATCAAGAAAAAGTCAAATTTCACTAATACGGGCTGTTCATATGTAAAAAAAACATACTTGCACCGCATATTTAAGCATATTGTTAAATAACTTTCACGATTCAAAAGCCATAAATTCTAAAAACACAACATACATCCTTTTTTGACCATGGCTACACACCCTGTGTGAACAAACACCGAAAATGGGTTAAAATATTTACACCTACCCACATTGCTATCGGCAAACAACGAGACACACCTTTGTAACAATAGATTATCACATCTGTTTTAATTTTCTTTTTCCAAATAAAGAAACGATTAAATTGAGGACAGAAAATATTGCATTAGTCGAGTATGTGCGTGTATGTGTGTTAACTTTACCAATAGCTAGTTTGGTCTAGAATTTACGTACCTAAACTCGGCCATAGATTTATGCTAAGTCCAAATGAATTACTTAATTGGGCATCCGTTTGTTTATTGTTTGCAGTTAATAAAGGAGTTTAATTCAAGCGTCGTTCATTAAATGTATATTGTAAAAGTTGATATTTTTTGAAGAGTTAGTAATTTGGACTACATGGATGATAACAACCCGTCGGGAATGTTTATCCCCGATGATAATAATTTGGTTCACAATAGAGGATGGTGAGAACGTAAAACAATATTATTATTTTTTTATTATTACCAAAGAAATAAACAAGAGGAAACCATTGCGATAAACTACGATAAAAAAAACTTTAATAACATGCTTGAATGAAAGCCCAAAAGAAGTTCAATGTTTATTCATTCATTTTTTTCCATTACATCGCGCTTGACGTAGTGAAATAGTCACTTCATTATTTTCCATATAAAACCATCGACTTCGATGGCTAGAACATAAAAGAATAACAAGCTTTCTTGGCTGGCATGCTTGTGATGTCGCCACTGTTCGCAAATATTGACGAGAACGCCTGAATTTTTGTCACAGTTGTCTCTTTTAGACCAACAGCTACACAGACTATACGTATGTCTTGAAAAACCTTTTGAATACCCTGGGTGTATGCTCAAACTTAACCGCTTAATGGCAGAATCCCAGTCATAATGTTGTGTTAATCTCGATGCTTGAATGCACTTAGCCTAGAATTCGCAACGTGGAAGAATAATGCCATCATTAGAAACTGAAATTTTGTAAGCATTACTCAAATCCCCACCATCATTAGCATTTCAATGTTTGTTTTGCAGAAAGGTCAAAAATTTAACCTGAATTGGAACACTTTCCAAAAAAAAAACAATTAAAATGAGTTCTTCGAGAAATGAATAAATACAGTTGACACATTGTGGGAATTAGCAAAATACGATGTACAGGTCAAGGACAACTTGATAGAAAATATGTCAGTTTTATATTTTGAAAATAAAGTCCACTATAGTCGATATTGGATAAACGCCCATGAGTAAAGGTATTATTTCGGTCAGATTTAACACCAGATTTGCAAAAGTAACAGTTGGGTTAGTCTATTCCCATACTGAGGCTGCTGGGAAAAAGTGAAAAGATACATTTTACAAGCAATTACATGACTATATTGATCGGGGATTTTTATGCTAAATTAAACAAAGTCTAAACTGGATACTTCTCAAATGATGGACCACAAGGCTACGCTAATAGTTTAAATGCTAATGGTTGTATATTACTGACGCTAAACAGTTATTGTAGAATGAGTGTTGGCAACACAAACAAAAGGTAAAGTGGGTTTCTCTTGACAGAAATACAGCAAACGAGGTTAACTACGTTTGTATTAGCACAAAATGGCGATCTTGTTTACAAAATATCCGTTCACATGGCAATGAGCATGACAAAAAATCAGGTGGCCTCGTCAATCTTTGCAAACAGTAGCAATTTCACAAGGATGCCGTCTACCAGCCAAAAAACTCTGTTATTCTTCGATGTTTGTGTTACGCTTATCAAGTCATCGAAGTAGATCTTTTGTATGTCAAATAAATGTGAAAAATAATGAAGAAGTGACCACGTCACCAACTAAAAATGAATGTTATCTAGAAAATATAAAAAACACTAATATTCCAATCAAAGTAAAATGTAGTCGTTTATTTCTAACAGCCTACGCCGAATATTCTCAAGGATTTCAAAAACGATGAAGACATGGATGTGATTCAAAATCCGGAAATATGTATTCTGTAACTGAAGTGATTCATGCAATTCAAAAGCAGGATGACTTGACGAAATAACGGCAGAGATACTCAAACCATAGAAGTGACTTAGTAGCATGCAAGCTGGCTCACCTATTTAACATTACATAACAAGTTCAAAAGGATTGGAGGCAAGGCGTAATTGTTACTGTGCCCAACTAAGAAAGGGAGTCATGACGTTTGCAACAATTGGCTGGGAATAACCTTATTGTCTATTCTTGGCAAAGTGTTTTGCAAAGTAATTTTATACTGTTGAAGTAATGCAGTAGATAGCATTACAAGTAATAATCCCGGTAACATCATTGGACAATGACATGAATTTCAAAAATCACCTGGACTACGAATAAACAAGTGTCGTGCCCAAGGCAAGCCCACTGAATGTAGTGGACAAAACATAAGATAAGTTGATTCTTTCTCATCGATTATTTGCCCATCAAAATTAGTAGACAAAGTATTAATACTGTTGACTCTTTCACATAACTGTGACGCGTGATTGGTAAAGATAGAAAAACCGGAACTGATGTTAATAATGGACTTAGAAAGGCAATGTCCATTGTTTACACACCTCCCAAACCAACATGGTCATGTTCTTCCATTCGCGTAAAGACAAAACTTAGTAGGGGTCGGTCTCCCCCCTTAGACAAAACCTAGTTTGTACGCATCAATCCTGTAACTATGTATAGAAGTGAAAAGTGGAAGCCAATGCATTGGACTAATTTAAAAATTGTCTGGCATAATCAAACAATGAGCTGATAAGACGGATTGACTCATGTTCAATACGTGACATGATTACAATTAGACTAGGAAAATTACTTGGTCAGATGCCCTACAATTAGCGCAAGAACGGTTTTGGAATGAACAAATTAATAAATAGCAAAATAAAGGTTGAAGACTACAAAAAATTTGGCTATAAGCTGTTAAAGAAAATTTAATTAAAATAAATGTTATGTGGGATTAAATAAAAACTTTAGCAGAATGTACAATTATATGAAACAATCTTGTTATTCTGTGCTCTTTGAAGTGGAAAAGTGTGTGTGTGTGTGTGACGGGGATATAAATTATCGTTTAACAATCATTGTTTGGAAAAACAAACATGCCTTGTCATAAAAATATTGTGTCTGAACACACAAATTTTGAAAAAAGAACATGGGGTCTTTATTAAACAAGCTAATGTTACTATTTTGTAACTGCGCCTAAAGAGAATCAGAACCGAGGATGAGCAATTGCGACAGGAAAGCCATCCGATAATTAAAAAACCAAACGCCAAAACTGTTTAAAGGCTACAAAGCATAAAATTGATTCGATACAGTAGCCAATGAGGAAAAAATAACCGCCAATTTATGTTATGTTATGTGAAACCCTCAAAAATTACACTGTACTGTATTATTATTGTTGTTGTTGAAAAAACGAATAGATTTATGTGTAGAATAGATTAATAATTCCCAATATACAACCTTGTATTTGAATGTTTGAGTGGATCGTCGCATAGACCCAACTGTACCACCAGTTGTCCAAATCTAAATGCTCGGGGGGTTCACGCCAATTGAAATAAATGTAATATGTACGATCAATCTATATTTTCAAGTTACTATCACTCGCAAAAGTCAAAAACACAGCTACTAATAATTTCTTGAAATGTTTTCTAGTTTTAAACGAATCTTATTAGTGCTATTATTATTGTTATATTGTTGTTATTATTATTAGTATTATTATTAGTAATAATAATAATAATAATATTAATAGCATTTGACATTATTTCTAATAATACAGCACAATGCTAAATTATCATTGGGCAGTAGAAAGAATTCATGACCTTATCTAAACTTATTAAAATCCATCTATGTGGTATTATTGATGCGCAGGCCATACTGATACTTAAATATTTATTATTTGCTTACGTTTGTTAAATATACGAGGCAGATTTGGTATATCGCTAAGTCCAAATCGAGCACTGTACCACTAGACACCATTGCATAAAGCATTAACAACCAAATAAATAACATTCGCAATAAAGAAAAATAGTTCAACACAAAAAGTTTCAAACCAGAATAGCACAAATGACCTCTAAAAGTCATTCATAAAAAGTAACAGTAACAATCACCCACACATAGACACAGAAAATGAACAATCATTAGAAAAATTCTAGTCACATTTAACAAAAAAAACATGCATGCCTTAGAAACAAAGGGGGTTTACTTTCACCAAACAAATATGATCCATTATAAATTTAATTGGAAGGAAAGAAATGAAAAACAAATGGAAGTTTGACATCTCATTTATAATCGCTATTTGACCTTTCAACATGTAAACAACCGTCTGTTTCTATTTAATTGTTTGTCCATTGGAATGTGCTAATGTACTGGCGAGACAGCCACACACATACAAATGGAAAAACAAAAAAATTTGGAGAGAAACATTCATTGTGATACGATGATAAAACAGGTCAACGTGTAAAATAGCGGGACGTAAATATTTTCATTTTCGTTAGTCGATAGAAAACACATGTTTCAGCAAGTGGAAATTTAAGCCCTACATGTCAGCATCCGCATTTAGTGCCAGAAGTACGAGTCAAATCCTATCAGATACAATTCTTTCGATTTATGCTAATGATCCTGAGGATGCAAGAATACACCCAAGGCACTTAAAAAGTATCTTAAGGTACATGTATACCATATGTAGTCGTTCGGCTGAGGGAGATAACCCGGACGAAAAATCAGGAAACCTCGTCAATTTTTGCGAACAGTGGCGATGTCACAAAGATGCCGTTTACCAGCCAAGAAACTTCGTTATTCTTCCACATTTGTTACGCTTATCAAGCCATCGAAGTCGTTCGTTTTATATGCCGTATAAATATGGAAAATATTGAAGAGGTAATCATGAATGAGTCTACTAAAAGCAACATTTGAAATTTTAAAAATTTTATTGACACTAGTATGTGTTGTGGTTATTGGGGTGGTACAGTTTGATAGCATGTTGTTTGAATGTTATTACGTCACGACCGTTTTTATTAAACAAGTCATGGATATGCTTCGGTTACCAATATCAAAGTTACCCTTTTCATTATTGGCGAGTTGACAATCACGTATTTATATTGTTTACTGGAATTGAGCTTTCAATGGAACCAGTCGGTTTTACACAATATTATTTTGGTCAGTAGATATACTACTCTGTCATGTGTACAAAATAATTTAAAAAGAAATGAGTAGTACTCATTTTAATGTAAACATTTTCCATTATTAATTGGGTTAAAATGTCCAATTCTACCCTTTTATTTTGAGTACATCCTTTGTTATAACAATTAGTGGTAGATTATAAAACCCATCTGTGAAAAAGAAAACATAAAATTGCATAGACAAGAAAAGTACTTGACATGTTTCTACTTTTCCAACATGAATGTTTTCCTCTAAAGTGTCTAGCCTAGAGTTTTTAGATCTTGATATTATTTCTCTTGTGAATTGGGATTACTCAATGGTGTTATTACACTCTTTAAATATAATTAAATAAGTCACAGGATGACATATATCACATAACAAATAATAATAAATAATAAACTTTTATTAGTTCCATGTTCTCGTAACATCACGAATAATCCACAGGAGCTATTAAAGAAAGACCGTTCACACCTTGGTGACTCTCGTCATTAGTAGTTAACAAGGGTAACGTTTTGTTAACTCTTCCATGCAGACCCACCAACTTTGATCCTTTCTCAGACGAATTTAGATCAGATATCCTGGGAGTCTCGTAGTTTCATGATTGTTTGCATAGGGTAAGGGTCTGAGGCCTGATTTTCTGTCAAGATGAACTTCCTTAACTTAGCCGGCTACATACGGTAGTTACCTTGACACCTTTTAAGGTGTATGCTAGTACCCATTCACTAAGCAGGAGTTCAGTGAAAATCAGTTATACCGCTCCACATTCGGTCCCTGTTATTATTGGTCTAGAATGCCTATTGACCTATAGGCACCTAGTCCAGGATGCATCACGTGAAGGAGTAACAGTCAGGATTATCACAATCATTGGAGTTTGAGACATTATAAGCATTACTCAAATCCTCAGGATCATTTAGCATCCCTCACATAACAAACATTGGCTGGTAGATGGTATCCTTGTGACGGTGCCACTGTTTGCAAAGATTGATGAGGTCACTTGGATTTTTGATAGTTATTTATTTTAGCTTAACGGATATATATAGAATGCGCATACTTTAAGAAGCCTTCTAAGTATCCTGAGTGTATACTTGTACTCATCCACTAAAGCGTTGTGGCCTTGGTCCTTGCTCTGTTAATCTAGGCGCTTAGACGCACTTAGTCCAGGAATCGCCACGTGGATCCGATAGACAGGAATATCATTATCCTCATCATCATCATTGGAAATTGAGATTTTATAAGTATTACTCAAATTCTTGCTTACTTGGCCAAAAGACCTCTTTTTTACAACAACGCCAATGTTCACGGGCAGTGACGAGGTATTTTTTTCGGGGAAGTTGGGGATTGACGCTGATTGATATATTCACAAACCCAACTGGCTACATGAATACCTTGAGATGCTAACACCCATTCCAGTTATATTGCTGTACACTCGGTCCCTGCTGTTATCAGACTATGCATCTGTGGGCACATAGTCCAGGATGCATCACATTGAGGAGAAACAGTATCATAATTGGAAATTACTCAAATCCTCAGGATCATTAGCATAAATCGAAAGAATTGTATCTGATAGGATTTGACTCGTACTTCTGGAACTAAAAGCGGATGCTGACATGTAGAGCTTAAATTTCCACTTGCTGAAACATGCGTTTTCTATCGACTAACGAAAATGAAAATATTTACGTCCCGCTATTTAATACGTTGACCTGTCTTATCATCGTATCACAATGAATGTTTTTCTCTCCAATTTTTTCTTTTTCCACTCGTATGTATGTATCCGTTGTGTTAAGAAGGATAACCCTGGCAAAAAACAGGAGGCCTCTTCAATCAGATAAGAAAGTTCATCATTCTCCTATGTTTGGTATATTTGTCAAATCATCATAGTTGATTGTTTAATATGCTAGATCAATATAGAAATAATGAGGTGACCACATCAGCAACCATAATAAAATTCAAACCAGACAATATATGTATATATATATATATATATATATATATATATATATATATATATATATATATATATATATATATATATTTTCCATCTGCAACAAATGTTTTACCATTAGCCATGATGCATTTATTATATAATCAATAAAACAAATATTTTCATGTCTAATAATTTAAGTGCGTACACACCACATACAATTGTGTTTTTCATGCTTCAAACTCGATCATTTAACAACATTTCTAAATATGCAATTTGTGTAAAAATTGGATTTTTTTACATCTAAATGTGTTATTGATTTTATGCAAATCTTTCTACTTTTTTCAATGCAGCACAAACACCGACTCTTTAAAAACTGAAAATCAATCATCCATTCATTGTGGTTGGTAACTTAGTCACCTCTTTATTATTTCTACATTTGTACAGTATGTTAAAACAATCGTTTAATATTGCCGTGTAAATAGGGAAAATTAATGAAGAGGTAACTACATCAAAAGGAAATGATGAAATGATGATTGGTGATATAACCACCTCTCCATTATTTCTATATTTGCACGGCATATATATACCCTACTAGGACAACTTATGATTTCACGCAACTCTAGCCAAGATGTCTGATTGAGAAGTATTGACCAAAAACCAGATTATTGTAACAATTCATTTGTTTAACTATATATTACTAAAAATCTACTTAGTTGTTCTCAATATACATAAACAACCCAAAGTAATTAACCATCATCATCATCGGGGATAAAAATCCCTCACCGGTTATTATCGGGGGGAGACTGACTCCTACTTAGCGCGTCCATAGGTAGCGGATAGTGGAACGGCCTTTAGCAATGAAGATTTGCTATACCAAATAAGCAGTCGCGTTGGATCGGTGTCACTCTGAGTATTATCACCAAGCGCCCCTATTTAGAGGCAGCACTGCTTGCTCCACCCGAAGAGGAGCCTAGAAAAGGTGGTTTTAAAATTGCTCGTCTTCTCACTAGGATGGCTGGCCGCTGGTCTATATACTCGCGGTTGAAACTTTTACAAAAATCGACTAAACGCCGTGGTCAACAGGGCAAATACTTATAGTCAAATACAAAAAAAGCATTATTCTCAGAGCCCAAACAAAACAGAATGTAACTCTCGATGCTAGTGCCTACTCTGTGAATATCACTCCCAATAATGCACCCACAACAATAAATGCAAACTGCATGGTGCTTCATTAAACCGTGATGCTAATAATGATGAAGATACACTAAATGAGAAATATTACCATTATTAAAAATTAATAGTTTATATAGATGCTAATGATCATAAGGATTTGTCTCAATTTTCAATTATAGTGACAATCCTGACTGTCACGTCCACGTGGCGCATCCTGGACTAGATACACCAAAGCACCTCCACTAACAGCAGGGATCGAGCGCATAGCGGTATAATTGAACTTTTATTTAGATGGCTAAATGCAAGCAAACATCCAGGATGCTTAAAAGGTAGTATACCTTAACATAATGTCAAGTTAGCTCGTCAATGTTTGCAAAGCATGGTGCCACGTTTGTTCTGTTTATCAAACCACCGGTTTCGATTGTTCAACGTACAAATAATGAACAGGTGATTACGTCACAATCAATGATTCAATTGAAAGGCAATTTAATTCATACATTACAAAAAGCCTTTAAACTTCACGCTAGCTGGTAAAGCTAAAACAACCCCACTTCCTTTTCAAAATTAACATTCCAATTGTATGATTCACATAAGTAGAAAATTTTCATCCTATTTCAATATGCAACATGTATAAATTAATGATTATATCAATTACATGCACCCCCCTGCAATGAATTAATTAATTAATTAACCAAACAAAGAATCTCCTGCTGAGATCTAACTCCCTTAAAGTTGACTAAGTAAAACAATGGTTGTTAGTTCATAGGCCACACACAACTTTTCAATTATTTCATCATATTGATTGATAATAGTAACACATCAACACACACACACACACCATCACGTCAAATAGATACCGCTACTGTAAGAAATAAACAGACAAGGCTGAAGTAGACCTGTTAACAATAGAAATTATAGACTAATTTTTTGGATTGTACGATTTACATCCCAAACCCCAACCTTCGATAATCAGTTAGTAGCGCAGTTGGTATGGTGCAAAACGTATTAATTATTCTTTGATTGGTTTTTATTGATCTCATACTTTACAGAAAACATATGTCTTGCAAACAATAACAACAGCCACAAATTCATTAGTTTCAAATTTGCATAACATCCTAAATTCCTATACAAAAAGGTTGACGGATGCGTTACATAAAAATGCGGAAATTATGACATTACAAACATTATTATTATTATTATTATTATTATTATTATTATTACTAATTAAAACTTTTATTTATTTAATATGTATGTTTTGTTTTGCTAATCTTGTCTATTCACTGATCTATTTAGTTTACATTTCATTTTCATTGTTTTTATTATTAATTGTTAGGTGACAAAGGAGCGCTAAACTTCACGATACGAATAGGCAGAGATTCGGGCTACACGACAGGTTATAGGACAGGGTTTTGTCGACCTGGGTGGTCTAGCGGTACAGCAGTCGGCATGAACCTTGGTAGGCATGAGCTTAGGCCCACGTTCGGTTTCGCTAAAATGTACAATGCCAAAAGATGTAGGAGTATCTGAATTAATTTTTTATTTATTTCCTGTTCAACATTCAAACAATACAGAAGCCATCAAATAATTATATATTAGCACTGTCAGTCTTTATTTAGTACCGGTAGTGAGGTATACAACTCTATTCATTAGAATAAAATCTTAGCAACCGTATCAAGACTTTGCTTGATTCCACCAAAAAATTACTATTTATAAAGGTTTGAGTCGAGCGCTGTACTGCTAGACCACCCAGGCTAAACTACAGCGATCTCGCCAAAGATGTATGTTGTCGGGCTTTTAGTGCTTTCATGTTTAATGGAAAAGACGTTTCTGTGCAAATGAACACTCAACGAAGCTGTAAATAAAGGTCTCGTTTTGGGATGCTAATGATCATAATGATATGAGTAATGCTTATACAGTTTCAATTTCCAAAAATGGGAATATGCCTGACTGTAACCTCCACGTACGAATAAGCCCATCTAAGCATCTACAATGGCACAGTAGTGACGAAATGCCCAGCCGTATAACTAGGCTCCTGCCTAAGCGGATGTGTACAAGTATACATCCATATATAGTCGTTGAACTAAGGAAAATAACGTTGACAAAAAATCAGACGGCCTCGTCAATCTGCGCCGTTATAAAACTGACATCTAATATCCAAAAAACTTGGTTATTTTCCTACTTTTCTCAAGGTCGATCACAGCATCTGAATCAATCATTTAATATACTGTACAAAATTGGACTATTGAAAAAGAATTAATGACTTTTTTCAAATGCTTTGCGTGAAGCCCGTATATAACATGACATCGTTATTCTTCAATGCTATTCACCGCTAACAATTGTAAGTAAATGAATAATCCTCACTCAAATCCCAAAAATAAGATTGATTTGTAATCAATGAAATTAATTCTATTGCGAATAAACGACTTGACACGATTTCGACAGCATAGAAGTAAATGCAAATTGCCAATTCTCTGAATCACCGCAAATAAAAAATGCATCATTCAAAAAAAATACCGTGACTAATGCACATGTGAATCACTGGCAATAGAAATTGTCAAAATCACGTTTTCAATTGATGTCTGTCTGCCTGGGTTGCGCGTGCGTGTGTCTGTGTGTGACAACAAAGTCAAAAACACTTATTTTTCTTTCAATCTTGTCCAAGGTCGTATTTTTTCAAAAATTTGAAATACACTTTTCACTAGTGGCTTTTTTCTCGATAATTTGCTGTTTGTTCTAGTTGCCATAACATCATTTATCGTAAACAAATGCGGCTATTGTAAATCAAACCATGCCGATAATATATATATATATATATATACTACATGAGGACAAATGTTTTTAGCAGTAGACAGACCGGTTGAATTAATTATTTCTACATTTGTACGACATATTAAAACAATCGATTTCAATGGCTTGAAAACGTAACAAGTGTAGAAGGATAACAAAATTTCTTGGCTAGTAGACGGCATCCTTGTGACGGCGCCACTAACGGCAAACATTGACAAAGCCGCCTAATTTTTGTCAGGGCTATCTCCCTTAACTCATGGGCTATATATAGGATACATATACATTAAGATACCTTTTAAGTATTCCTAGCGTATGCTTGCACTCATACGCCAAAGCGGAAGCCCAGTTATACCGCTGTACATTCGGTCCCTGTTGTCTATGGACACCTATTCCAAGATGCATCACATGGAGGATGAACGGTGAGGAATATCATAATTATTGGAAATTGAGTCTTTATATGTATTACTCAAATCATTATCATCCTGGTTAAACAGAACATCATTAGGTGACATTGTTACGCAATCGTTTCTTATTTGTCACTTTCATTGTGATTGTCGATGTAGTAACCACTGCATTAATTCAATTTCTAACTATGACGTAATAAGCACAACAAAAGTAGAAGTATCTTGGATGATAGACAGTATTCTTGTAATGGCGCCACAGTAGCAAAAATTGGCGAGACATTGTTTTTTTTATAACTGGGTGAGTAAAATGGATGCAAGTATACACCCAGGTATTTTAAGGTATACCATATGTATACCATATGTAGCAGACGGCCTCATACGGCCCAGTCAATCTTTGCGCTATCTATTAGCCAAGAAACTTCGTTATTGTGTTGTGTTTATCATGCTGATCAAACTACTGGATTCAATTGTTTAATAGTCCGTATATGCATATCAGCTGTAACTTAACCGCTGATGTGCACTCAGTCTCTTATGTGTTTGCCTAGGTGTTTTAATGCACCTAATCCAGAATGTGCCACATGAAAACAATAGTCGGGAATACTACAATCGTTAAACATAGATAATTGATAAGGATTATTCAAATCCACTTATTATTTATTCCTCTAAAATGTTACATTACATCCAAAATTATCATCATATTCAAATTCACAACTTTTTAGATTAACCTTAGAATCATAGATAATCTGTTTATTAAATTAAAATGAACACTTTCAAGTAAGCATGTAGATTTGAAAACTAAATAAATCAACAACTGTATAAATAAATGAAATAAGTAACAGTATGCACTTGAATAACACCTCTTCATATTTGACCGATAAACACTACCTAAAGGTTCATATAACCACCAAGGCCTATTTACGCCACTGTTCACTCGGTCCCTGCTGTGTTTGTTTAAGTGCTTGAAAGCACCACCACGTGGAGGTGAAAATTCAAACTGTATAGGCATCACTCAATTCCTCAGGGTCATAAACAATTAATTACTACTACTAAACATGAATCTTCGTTATAACTGTGACGCATACCCCCATTCAACAAAAAAGTCATAATCTGTCTACATATATTAAACGATGTACAAGTGGGGTTAGTTACTAAATTATTGAAAATAATGTTTATTTTTAATGTTCACTTTTTGAACATCCCACCCCACCCCCAAGACTAAATCTATCAATCAATAATTTTTGCGACCATCTGTTTACTTCACTATTTTCATCATTATCACAAATCAGATATCACATTTCTAAATATTAATTTTCAAACCGTAGTTGAATAGTTGTCACACAATCACACACACGTTTATAAAAAGTCGATTTTCCAATACGTACAAAAAATAATATCCAAACCACTCAATTTATCTCACGCCCACCACTATCAACATGAGTTCTACTCATTATAATGTCATAATTCAAAATTTTGCATATGTAGTATATTGTCTATTAACCAGTCTACATACGCACATATGACAAGTTTTGTATGTATAAGAGAAAAAAAAATCGATAACAACTTACTCTGTCTAATTTAAGTCGTTTGATGGGTATAGTGGGATCTGACAAAGAACACTGATCCGAACGTTGTTCATCTTCCATTTTGCTTACAGCAAATTCGTACGGATCTAACGTCTGATTGGTGGGTGATGGTAGAGTTGATGAGTAAAAATTTTTAAAATTACGAACTTTTGGATTGGTTGAACGTACCATTCCATTTGAAGAACCGTTGGGTGATGAGGGGCACGCAGTAGTTAATTTGTTCGTTTTGTAACGTGATTTACTTTTCAAGTGACATCCCGATGGAGGTGGGGACACGTCTCCGCCGTATTTTTTACGACCATCTGATTGATTACTATCCACGGACAATTGATCTGTATTATCTACTTCACCTGTACAAGAAGTATTATTTGTTGAAGGTCTTCGATTTTTTATTTTCATGATGAAGAATTTGAAGAATAAAATAAATAATCCACAAAAGTGATAATAATAATAATAGTAATAATAATTTCACAAATTAAATAACTATTTACTGATGTGTAACAATGATTTTTTGTTGGAATAGATACATACCAACATCAGACATCATTATCATCATTATAAGTGTATTTGTACTAAATCATTTGTACGGAGAATGGGCGTTGTATACTTTCAGCTGTAGATAAATAATGCATATCACATTTATATGGGTATGTATATAAGTATATATATATATATATGTATATGTATATATATGCTTTTAAACTTAATACAAGATATACAGACAGACAACTCTTTCTATATCTTGGTATATATAATTAAAACAAAGCTTTATTAACAATTACGCATACATACAATATTTATATAGAAATATTGTTTTGTATGTGTAATAACCTATACGTTAACCTACAGATGTGCGCACGTATGCTTTTATATACGTATGTGTGCAATTATCTAGTGACAATTTGGTCAGTAGAGTGAGCGTGAGCTAGACACGTACATAAATTTTTTAATTATCCATATTATGATTGGATTAAGATAGATACATACATGGGATGGATGGTAAGGGTTATTAGAAAAAACAAAATGAACTGGAAGTCCTTTCTATTGCAACAAAATAGAACAAAAAACGAATATCACATTGTTTTTATTTGATAAATGATTCACTTTAATAAAATTGCTATTTTTTACAAAAGAATAATTTTCAAGTTAATTATGTAATAAAAATATTGGATTATGTGAGCAGTATATAATTTAAATAGGTAATTAAAATACCAGGTGTCATTGTGGGGTTTTTGATGGTAATATTAAAATAGTTAAATTCACTGATTAATAAAATCACTAGGTTTAAATCAACCGTGTTTGGAATCATCAGCAATGAATTCTTTTCTGATCTGTTAGACCAAAGTCTTAACCACTGAGTTACAAGTAGCTAGAACGGATCTTGTAAATTTATTATTTATGGTGTATCCAATTAATGCTAATTGACCAATAACCTCAAACTGCGTGCGTTAGTAGTAGTAATAAATAGATTTAACTCCAAATTTCTTTATTAATATTATTATTAACTATTTATTTATTTAAGTAGTATCGTATAGTGGTATAGCGCTGGATTGGAACTTGGGTAAGCATGGGTTCGTTTCCCATCATCCGCACTAATGGTGGTCCTCGTTTGCTGAAAATTGTTTTCCGAATTATTGAAGCAATACTAATTATAAGAATAAGAATAATTATTATTATAGTAAGAAAAAATCAGTCATACAATTAGAAAACTGCATTTCGAAAAACTCGTTCAAATAAACGTTCAAACCGTAATATTGTTATACTATTCAAATCTATCTATCGGGTAGTAATTGACTCAATTCCTTTTTATACACAAAGATTAGAAATCAAATAAAAGAGTATTGTATATTCAAGTAACATAGTCGTTTAACAAAAAAATCAATACTCACAATTTAGAAATCTAATGTTGGGATGAAAATATACGTGTTTTCAATTCAACACTGTGTATCTTTATCAATTGTTGATCAATTTCGTCGTATGATTAATAATGAGATAATGACTGACTTGTTTCTTTTTTATCCAACTTCTGTTGATGTGAATGTTTGTGCATTTTCACAGCAATTTAGTTACCAAATCGTCCTCCTGTGTGTGAATTTTTTTTGCATACTATGGAAATGCATTTTCTCACATTGTATTGTAGAAAAAAAACAAATTATGGTGCAGTTCGTTTGTTAGGTAATGTTTGTAGTATATACTTTTATAATAACAATGATAATTATGATAATATTAAGGTGAAAACATTCGCATTTTCATTTATGACTTTCACTCACACAAAGTTATTTTTAAATACAAAATGAATTACTAAACTTTAATTGCTTTTTTTATTTGCATTTTTTAGTTGAACGTTTGTTTAATATAAAAGGTATTTACTTAAAGGTATTTTAATGAATTGACTCTATAAAGTTACGTAGCTGGATTCTCTAATTGTACAAGCGATGTCGCTTGTGACAGAAGGTTGCGTTATTGGGTAATAGTTCAAAATGTCCCCTCCCCCAATATCTACGTCTGTACCGATTACGTGAAGTAATGAATAAAAACACGAGACAGGAACGAAATACGTTTGTATTGGCCAAAATTGACATGATTGAAACCACGGGAAAAATCAAAATGGAAGCCAGAGACTGGATGAGAGCGAATGTGATGAATGGCGTGGAAACGGATGTTTATATAGTCATTCCCACCTATAAGAGTCATTGGCACATTCAAACAAAAATGTCAATATTGATAGAATAATGTCTCCAAAAAATAAATGTTATTTTTGTAATAAAATAATATTGTTTGTTATTTTTAATTCCAATTTTAACAATTATTATTATTATTATTATTATTAATATTGCTACTATTACTGTAACTCCACCGTCCCAAGTCCAGTTGAAAAAGGGAGAGCGTTTCAGCGCATGAATAGCGAAAAAGACACATAAACGCAATTTTATTCCAAAAACGGGGTTTGGCGAAATCATTCGAATAGAATTTCAATTTTCCATATGCACGATTTTCAAGGCCGAAAAATTAATGTTCAATCATATGGAACAAACTAGCGTTGCCCCATGCTTTTCAAAATGAAAACGTTTTAAAATAAAATTGTTAGTATTATCATTATCATTATTATTATTATTATTATTATTATTATTATTATTATTATTATTATTATTATTATTATTATTATTATTATTATTATTATTATTATTATTATTATTATTATTATTATTATTATTATTATTATTATTATTATTATTATTATTATTATTATTATTATTATTATTATTATTATTATTATTATTATTATTATTATTATTATTATTATTATTATTATTATTATTATTATTATTATTATTATTATTATTATTATTATTATTATTATTATTATTATTATTATTATTATTATTATTATTATTATTATTATTATTATTATTATTATTATTATTATTATTATTATTATTATTATTATTATTATTATTATTATTACTTTATTATTATTACTATTATTATTTATCTGGGCCAAAATACAGTATCTAATTATTTTTAAACATACAGTTCGGGTTATGTTTATCAATGTGTTTTTAAGGAATTGATTATTCAAATGAACCTGAGGATTCTAAAACAGTTAGGGTGTTTAACCAAAGTCTGAAGACTAAAAATATAATCATTAAAAAGAATAAACGTAACATAAATGGATGCGGGTCCTCAAGTGGCTAAACTATACTAAATTACCATAACTACACAATACATAACCTATTTTTTATTGGCCATTATCTTTTTATTCACTAATATATACAACTCAAAGAAGAACTCAATTTAATCATAATATATGTAATAAATATAATACAATTACAATTTTATTAATATCTACTGTTAATATGAGAAAAAATTGCATAAAAGTTGAACTAGTTCAAAATTACCAATTGGGCAAAATTATTAATATAAATATAACGTCAAATATGAAAAAACAGAACACATGGAATATTTTCAGTTACCAAATGATTGATTGAATAATAAAGAACCAAATGTTTGGTAATTAATGTGATTGCCTTTCTTTTTAACCACTTGATCAAGGCGGTTTGGAATGCTGTCGATGAGATTGTTCATATATTCTTGTTTCATCTCATATTGAACAACAAACTGAATACAATTACATAAATCTTAAATTTCAGTATGCTTGTTGATTATGTTGCGCTTTAGTATACTGAAAATAGTTTTAACAACGTTTATGTCCGGACTGTTAAGTAGTGATTGAAAAAAAATTTTTTTTTATTTTAAACCTTCTAATATCTAAATGTAAATATAAAACAAATAAAGTAAACCTCAATAAATATGACATTACCGTTTTGGACGTATGACATGGAGCATTGTCCTGAAAAACATTAGTAAGCTCGGTGTGACTGTGTTGCACTTCATTATAAAAAAAATTCCTTCATTAATGAAACAAATTTTTCACTATCTTAGGTACTGAATATAATTTTCCATTTAATAGGTTCATTATACTTAATACCAAACCAACACATCACTTGTCGAGTGTGGGCTTTTTTTCTAACTACCGGAAGGAAATGTTTTTGAAAATGAGGCCCGCATAGTACTTTATTTTTGTACCCAAATGGGTCATCCCGAATCATTGTTTCATTAGCAAAATATACAGAGCACCAATAAGACAATCTTCGTTCAATCCACTTGTCATAAAACATAAATCTATATTCTTTTTGTTTTTTATCAATAAATG